>VYXB01003942.1:102387-184329 GCA_013397135.1 Pachyramphus minor | reverse complement strand
GGGCGGGCGGAGGCCCGGCCTGGCCGGGGACCAGCCCCGACAGCGGCGCCTCCGCCTCCCCGTGCCGTCAGCCCCCGCTCCGCTCCCACCGCCTCACCCCCGGGACGTGGCTGCCCCCGGGGCCGGTCCCACTGCCGGTGCGTTCGCCCACTCTCCTTACGCCCCAGGTGTCGTCCCCGTGCGCGGTGCACCGAGGCCCGGGCGCTACCACGGGGTCCGCGGGGCAGCCGCGCCTGGAACCGCCACCTCCAAGAGCCGGCTCCCCACTGGCACCGGCTCCCGGCCGGGAGCGTGTCCTCCCGCAGGTCCCGGCCTCAGATCCGCCCCGAAGCTGCCAGCGGGGCCAGCACGGTGCGATCCTGCCCGCCCATCACTCGGCACCGCAGCTCGGCCCAAACGCCTCCGCAGCAGGCGATCGGGCCTCCGAGGTTGCACTCTGTCGCGACAGCAGCCGACAACAGTGGAGAGTAGATCTCCCCGTGTGGGCTTACACACTGTTCACATGGGCGGTATACAGGTGCAGATGCACAAGGATATCTATACCTGCTACTCTATGAATCATTTCAAAACCATACATCTCAAACACCAACCTTCCAAAGTTAAATGTTCATCAGCTTTCACCACTTTCTGTTTATATTAGAGCAACCTGCAACATACCTTAGCTTACGCAGAATGTCAACTCCACTGATACTTTCTGCAGTTCTTATAGTAGGAGGACAAACACAATTATTTTGATTATTTTTGTTAAACTCAAATGGAGTACTTAGCTTTAGTATGTGTAGAAAATTGTTGCTCATCCACCCTGACAGTACAGCTGGGAAACATAGCCAAATTTTTGGACCTAGCTCCTTGTCATGGCTTAAAAAGAAGCAGCAAAATGCAAGATTAAAAATCAAGTGAAGAAAATTTTTAAGTAATCCATTGGGCTGAGAATCTGAGTATCTGAGAATAAAGGTAGAGAACCTCAATATTGTGGAGCAGGGAGATAGGTGAGTTTTGTATCCTGTTACTCGGGAAAAGGGAACTCTCATGATTTCACTCTGGTAGTGTTTTACAATCTCAGTTGGGAAGTTTTTCTAGAAGGTGGAATACGAAAAAGCTAAAAGCACATTTGAAGAGTGACCTTTAAAGTAACATTTACATACAGGATAGTCAACTATGAGCTTTTGTTCCAAACAGTACACAGGCATACACCATAGAGAAGCATGATGCTAAATAAAAATCATGCTAATTTCTAAATTTAACTACATTTACTTCCAATACATGCTTTTATAAAGCAGTGATTAGGCAGACGTATTTTTCTTTATTCCAGTTCTGGTTTGTACTCTTATCAAAAATCTTTGTATAGAGTAATTTTCAGTATTTCCTTCTTTGCTCAGTTAATTGCATAGCGCCATGTTCTTTTATATAGTGTTCTCATAGCAATTTAAAACATTCTTTTGAAATTAGGAGAAGGCAATTGTAAACCCGCAAAACTCACGGAGCAACTAGTGAGATAAAATCTTCAGGCTCCTCCTTAAGAGGATTTTCAGTTATGTACTTTTAGACTGCTTTTCCTTAATGCCCTTTAAAAAAAGGTGGCACAGTGGTCTTCCAAGAGTAATTTTGCTGCCTTGATATATGCGTTAGTTTCCTGCTTTTTGCCTTGCAAAACAGCTGGCTGTAGATTTTTTACCAACTCCAAAGTTATGTCAGTTTTAATCAGCTTCTGCTTGATGAAAGCAATATATGGTGCAAAAATAGTCCCTCAACAATTTACTCCATTACCAAGCAAGGGTTGAACAGACTACCAGCACATGTGAAATCCTTTTTTGCCTATGTCAGTGCATTACAACTCAGTTAATTTCTGGTTGCGGGAGCTGTTGCTCAGGTGTTTGAACAATATTCACATGTGTTGAGCAGGCTTCCTCTGCTTCCAATCATGATTATTAATACAGCATAACATTGCAAGAAACACAGAAATTGCTTACTTTTAAAATAGTATTAGGGGAGTAGCCTATAAATATCCTGACTGAACGTACAGTGCAGCAACCGCAGGGTCCTTTGGCAAACCTTTTGGAACAGTGAAAAGGAACACCAAACCAGATCATCTTCTTTCCAACTCTCTGCTGACTACCAAGCACTTTTCTGAAGTACATACTGATGCCAAACAGTCTTCTGTCCTTAAAAGCAGTTAGTTTCTGCAAAGACGGTTGAGTACAGAGAGCTTATTGCAGTTTCAGACCCCTAGAAGGAGGGGTATTATAATTACTTTAATGATTAAATTGTAGTCATACCTTTTAGATATCAATAGGGTTATTAGAAGAGAAAAGCAACAACAACCACACAAGGCTAAAAAATGTCATATGTCATGCTGATCTTATAGTTTCCCAGAGTTTTGTTTCTGCTTAGGAAGTTCATACATATTGGGAAGTGACTGCAGATTCCATGGGTTTACAGAGTAGTGTGTGCATTAATTTTACACTTTTTATTATCCATACATTCTGTGATACTGATGCATCTAGTCCAGTCAAACCTAATCCTAAGTAAATCTTAGTAAAGTTGGAGCTGTAACTGCTTGTTGATTCACAAGGTATGATGATGTGTTAAGGATTAAAAGCACTTTGCAGACATCAGCAAGTTTTTTAGCAGTTATTCTTATATTTCTGTTGACCAGGAGTGCTTATTTTATTTTTTTTTCTGAGTTTGTTTCAGAAGCATGTGAGAGCACAGCTTTCTCACCTTTCAAATATTTTAAATATATAGCTTAAACAAAAACCCAAACTAAAACTACACTCAGTTCTGTAAGTCTTTCTCCCCATCTGGCAACACCTGAAAGTTTTAAGACTACTTAAAACTGTAGATGAAATGGGAAAGAACAAAAGGAATTGAAAGAGTGAAAATTTAAATTAGGTATTAAGAAGAAATTTTTTACCATGAGGGTGATTAGACAAGGGAACAAGTTGCCAAGAGAAGCTGTGGATGCCCCAACCCTAGTGGTGTTCCAAGCCAGGTTGGATAAGGCCTTGAGCAACCTGGCCTAGTGAGACGTGTCCCTGCCTGTCACAGGGGTTGTTGGAACTAGGTCATCCTTAAGATCCATTTCAACCCCTTAATATCCTATGATTTTATGAATATTTTAAAAGGATAACTGGATTTTTGTTCTGTAAACATGGATTTGACTTCAAGAAATGTCAGTAAACCAAATGCCATGTATGTCTGCCTGATGTTTTAAAGAACTAATTTTCCAGACCACTTTATTTTTAGAAGCACGTACCAATCCACTGACAGAATCCTTTATCTTTGTATACATTGTGTGGCTTGAAATATTGCACATACTTCCTTCTGCCTTTTTCTGTTGAAAGTTAAAACTCTAAAACCTAAATTCCACTCTCCGGGTTTGGTGGTTTTATGTTAATGCAACTTTTTCACACCCATTCAGCTGTTTTCACTCAAGGACATAACCACGGAAGAAAACAGTCCTTTGAAATGTCACCTCCTGCCTGTGTTGTGCAGGTAAGAAACAGTGAGCTGGCTGAAGCAACGCAATGTGTCAGGGGTGTTCCTGGGCAGAAACCACAGAAAGAAGATACTGTCCTCAGTAGTCAGAAACAAAGAGCAGCCCGGGAGAAGGGGACAGCTCGGCTCAGAATGCTGATCTCCTTTAAAGACACAGAAGTTCCCTGGTCAAATTTGGAAACTTCTGGGTGGTGAGGAGGATAGAGGGGATGGCATAGTAGATTACAGCTTTTATCCTTGGTTGCCTGAATTCTCTGCAGGAGGCCATCTCCTGTGCATCAATATTCATGGTGCAGGGGAAGCCACTGACACGCCCTTCTTAGGCAAAACTGGGAGTTTCACACAGTTATGGCTCTTTCCATTAACTTTACAATGCAAGAGTGGAGGTAAGGACCTCACTCACACTTCCTAAGTTCTAGTTATTTTCTCATGGGCAAGGCAAACAAAGAGCCAGTGGAAAAATTTCTCCAGTTGCTTTTCTGGTAATTTTTAAGTAGGTATTTTATTAATATATTACACAAAATGAACTTCGACTTTATTTTATGTCTCCCTTGAAGAAAGAAGGCAGGCCAGAATGGTACAGAAAGCTTATAAGTAGTTTAGCAGCTCTATGACACTGCCATCCCTTGTAAATTTTATCCCCTATTGCCAGGACTCACTTCCCCTTAAAATCTGATAGTGATTCACTATGTGATTAAATTATATTTTTCCTTAAAATTATCTGTTTGTCAGGAATATTTGATTAGTTTTTTATCAGAGAAGAAAATTTCCTACTTGTTTAGAGTTTTAATTCATTTTTTGAGAGTATCTTTCTTCTTTTTTTGACCTGGAAATTCTACCACTTTTCTAGCCAACTGTGCTGCTATATAAAAGGATTTTAATAGCAGTAATGTCTGGGAACTTAAAGTTACTAAGAACTTTCCTTCAGAAGGAAAATACAGTGTTTCTTTTATCTTGTATGAGCTTTTTTAAACAAAACCCATGATTTGGAGAGGGAAAGAAAAAAATGGGTCATGATTTTTGAAAGCCCTGGTTTAGCAAAAAAGAGTACAAGATTATATTTCTGGAATTGTTGTTTTACAGAAAGTAACTTCTTTCTAATATCTCACTTTGTCCATTTTTTAGGAAGTGTAGTAAGGGATGAAAAGTGTGTATAAAACAGAACATTAGTATAAAGTAAAGTCTCAAATCTATATCAGAAACCCTGAGTTCTGTGGAAACACTAGTCCAATTTGAGGCAATAGTAGATGTTTTTGAGTGATAAGAAGCAGCATGAGGTGTCTTGTAGGCCAGCTTACCTGCCTTATTCCTTTGCACCAACTCACCTCCCTTCTCTATGACCTTCAGACAGACCACAGAGGCTGCAGACATGCGAAAAAGAAGTGAGTTAAAGTGAGTAATCTGCAAACTCACAACTTCCATCAGGAAATCTGGAAGATGTGTGTGGAGACACATTGAGTATGAAAGGGTTGCTCAACCCTGTACAGGCTGTTTTGGTAAAATGTTTGGCCATGGCTCTTTGATACTCTTCCTTTCCTTTCTAGATAAAAGAGACTTTCTTTGTGAATTTTGTTAATTCTGCTTGTCAGACAAAGGCATGAATAGCACATACCACCCATGTCTCAGTGCCCAATGCTCCACTGGGTTAATTCTCACAGCAACAATGAAAATTTGAACTGGACCTCCTGCCAGCCTGGAGAGTGGCAGGTGATTTCTGAAAGGTCGCTTTTCAATAACACTGGAGTGCCTCTTGCCTGACAAACAGTTTCAAATTGAACTTACTAAACAGAGCACTTCGCCCCTGTTCTCCCCACCCCCGCCTCTTTAAATGTTCGTAAGGCAGTTCTCTTGTCAACTGCTGAGAACTACTAACAGTCTGACTACCAAATTTTGCCTGGTAGGAGGAATGTACTGAAGATTTTCCTTTCTTTTCACTGGATAGCTGAAATAGAGGAAATTTCTAATGCTTTAAAATGTAATAAGACCTAGAAAGCCACATGCATAAAAGAAGTTGCTAAAATGAAAGTATTTCCTTCACGTAGGAAATAAAATCCTCAAAAAAAAAAAAAAAAAAAAAGCTCTCCGAACTTAATTAGCAAACCTGTGGCTTCTAGAATTTAGGGTCTTTTCAGAAGCACCAATGAATGCTGCGTTTGCTTCAAAGGAGCTTTTACTTGGAGAAGGGGATAGAATTCCAAACAAGACCATGGCTCATATTCGATCCCTCGAATGGTTCACTAATCCACCCTGAACAGGTATCAGCGCTTCCCCTAGTGTGGGCAAACCACTGGATGGAACAGCTGCCAGCTCTGCCCCTAAAGAGATGACCAAAAGGGATGTGCACAATCCTAGAGTTCTCTCTCTAGCACAGCACAGCATAGCAGGCACTTTTGACTTCTGTGAGCTCAAAAAATAAGCATTTTCTAGTCGGGCTTTGAGGGAGAAATGGCAGTGCTAGTCATCTGGGGGAGCAGGACACAAGGCCAGCAGACAGGCTGGCTGTTTGACTACCCCTTTACTACCCTGCTTCTGTGTTCAGAGGGGATGTGTGTTATTTCTAGATACTACTCGGGTAATAGGCATATTGATTAATGCCCTTTGCCAGGTGTTTTGCCTCTTCTAAGTGTTGCAGCATTTAGCATTCATTTGGTTTACTCTGCTTTACGTTTAACAGTGAAGGAATTCAGTTAGATCAAAAGCAGGATCTTTGACTTCACAACTATCAGCTAGTTCTTAATCAAGAGTTTGAAACCCTTGTAAATACATTTTTCATTGTACTCCTGCAGAAGCATGATGAGATACTGCAGATGTGTCAAATGTAGTAACAGCGTGTATGAGGTTGACCGCTAAGGAGCCACACAGCAAGACTGGAATATGTATTAGCTTCCTCACAGACTTCAGTGAGGAACTTGTGCGTTACCCTTTCCACAAGCTTACTTAGTTAGTAGAGCTCCATCACTGTTCTTTCTCTTTCTCTCTCTGTTTTTTTCCAGGCCAGAAGTTGACAAATTCTTGGTGCTTGGCTTGTAGAATAGGTATATAAGTTACATCACATTTTATCATGAAAGGAAGATGTGTGAAAGATAACATGTAAAAAAGATTCGTATGTTTGCAAATATCAGTTCATATGGGCTTGCCATGAACCATTATTGAAGTGAAGTACCAGGCTGATAATCAAACAGCTCCTACATAGGTTTTCATTATCAAATCAGAAGGAACAATATTTCTCCTTCACCTATATTAGCCTTAAGTATTTCTCATACCCAAAGTAACAACAAGTAGGTAAGTGTTATGGCCTCATTTTACCAATGAGAAAGATTAGGATCAGACAACACGGGTAATTTGTGTGAGGACATACAGTGTCATAAAAACACCTCTTCTATTTTCTGCATTAAAACAGAGAAACCAAGTCTTCCCCTCTTAAGGGACAGAAGTTTTGTGGTGGTGTGAGTCAGAGTGTAACTCTCACAGCTGCTCTGAACTTGTATCTGCACTAGATGACCACTGAAAATAAGCAAAAAAATAAGAGTCACAACTGAATATGAAGGATAGGTCAGTGATTTTAGGTATTTTATGGAACCAAAATGGAGCTTTAGAAACAGGATTCCCTACTTCAGCAACATTGTTGTGTGTGTTACACACACATACACATACACACACACACACATACACACACACACAGAGGTAGTTTTTAGAAGACCTCTTCTGGTGTAAGAAGGGGTATCATGTAATACAGGAATCCCTCTGGTTTGAGAAAAAAAGAATGCTAGACTTTTATCCAAGTCACTTGGTTTAACTGCATGGGCTTCATCAGCCTGTCAGCACAACTGATTTGGGAAGTCCTATTCAGTTTTAATGAGGAAAATACTTCCTAGAAGGAAATCATGCGAGATTTGCCTGTTTCTTCAACCAAGTCAGTTATAGAACAGATTTACCATCTTTGCTTGTGTTAATCTTTGTCTGCTTTAAAAGATATGGTATCGTTTCCTTAGTGGTCTCCTTTTTCCCTCCATACCTACTCAGCGAATGTCTGACAGGCTAAAAGCTGATCATTGTTCTTTGGTAGTCCTGGCTGGCTCTCCTTCAGGGCTTTATGCAGATGGTGTTACAGGAAGCGTTAAGGTCAGAAAAGAATGAAGAAATACAGCTGATGGAAGAATGAAGAATACCACAGTTGCGACTGATCTGCTGCAGTGATGAAGCTTGTCTTATATGGGATCCACGTGGTGAAGAAAGAAGGAAGCAGAATGATAGCACAGCTGTTGGGTCTGGGAAATGGTTGCTCCTGGATGCAGGGGTGCTTCCTTCTGGAAATCCCCAGGGTTTGCACAGCTGGCAGTGTTTGTCCCTTCCCCCCCAGCTCTGTCCTCAAAGCAGCAATAAGAGGGACATCCATGAAAAGGAACACACAGGGTTGCATTTGCCTCTGTACTTTGTGGGTTGTGCAGAAGCTGGCGAGATACTTTGCAGCACTGGAAGGAAATTTTTGGTGCCTTTCTGTTGTGTTTGAGTAACTGTTGTGTGCTAATAGAGCTGTCCTTTTTCAGTCTGAGATCAAAAGGATGTGTGATTTCCATTAGGAACATGAAAGCTAATTAAGCATAAGTTTTTTTTTCCTTCTCTAGCTGTCTCCAGTAGATTGGAGTGGTAATTTGGTCATTCCTAAACTTTCAATGTGAGTGCTTGTATATTTCTACCTAATTGTTTGTAGGCTTAGATCTGTTTCCTGGAAACCCTTAAGATATCAATTTAACTCTCCTATTTGGACAAGAATATTCTCTGTCTAGTCAGGTACTAGCCATTCCTAGTGAAGCTGAGGTGTTATACTGTTACATGGGAAGATTTTGTAACTTGCAAACATTTGATGAAAATGCATTTAGAAATTGCTGTTTACTCTCTATGACTGAAATAATTTTGTGAAGAGAGGGACAGCAGAAGACCACTTACTACAATAACCAAATCCCTTGTTTTGTATGCAGTTAGATGTGCTAAATTTGTTATTTACCTTATAACTTTATTATACACTTGCACATTCAACTTCTGAGGCTGCTTTTGAAAACTCAGTCTAAATTGTATCTGTCTAATGCTGCATCTGTCTGGTACTGCATCAGATAAAACATGTTGAGATATATGAATTTTCTAATCAGATGCCTCTGAGGACTAGCTAAAACACTTTCTGGAGAACAACACCCAGTAAGAGGCGAATCAGTTAAAAACAGCCAGAAAGTTGTTTTGATGCATAAACCTGTAGGTATTGTGAGGTGGAGGAATAGGAGAGGGTATTTTACCTGGAGCTATTGTCATCATGTGAAGTCAGTACAAAAGCACCATTTGAACGAATTGAATGTGGATTAGGCTTTCTGAAAACAATTCACAACCATTTACAAGGGAATTCATCATTTCCATACTTGTTAGGCTCTCCCTTTTTCCCCCCAAGATTTTTTTAATTGGTGTTGATAGGAATTATTAATTTCCAAATGACTGAGTTATATCCTCTTGGCCTTAGATGAATAAAACACAGAAGCTCTGTGATGTCCCGGGCCTATTATTAATAATGAGCTCTTTGGTCCCTAGATGTCAATTTTTAGGCAGACTATCAGGTAGAAATGAAAGGGAGAAAACTTTATATGTTTGTACTAGATTTTTCCTGGGTGGTTTTCCTAAAACAGAAAAATATTTTTTATTTTGAAACAACCTATTATCTTGTATACTGTGAACATTTCATAAAGAAACATTAAAAGGATAAACTTCTTGTTTGATTGAGAAAAATTATATTCACTTCTAACTATTGACAGGCTTGTCTTTAAGAATGAATAAAGGAAAAAAAAAAAAGTCTGAGTACCCTGCACTTTGACATCTGAGCAGAGCCTTTTTTAGTCAGTGTCAAAATCTGATGCCCATGAATGGACAGGACATCATCTCAACATCATCTCCGTATGTCTGTAAACTATATATGTATGAATATGTAGTATATAATATATATAAAGTATATATATACACACATAATTTTTGTTGTTGGTGTAGCAGCATTACAAAGGATCATTAAGGCAGAGCTACAAGGAATAAAATGCTGACACTTAAAAATATGGTAGGTAGTGTTGTGTCAGATCACTTCATTTGCAATGCTTTAGAATTATTCCTTTACTTTTTCTCCAGTGTGTTGGTGTTGTTTGGGAGTTCAGATTGTCTCATCTCATTTAGACTACTTTTGGCCTGTTATATTACTGTTGTAGCCAACCAGTTAAAAAAAAAAAAAGACAGCTTAGATTGCATTTTTTAGTTAGAATTTGCCTTTCTTTTCTTTACCACTTTAAACTCTCCTTCTTACAGGTGGAAATTTACAAGTGATTGGTTTCTATCTTATCTCATGTATTTTTAATAAAGGTAATGAATTAAGTTAGACCTTGAATAAGGTTTCAAATCTCATAGACTGTATTTTAATTTGGACGGTTGGCATTGGGAGATTCAAAGTTTTGGTTTTGGTTCCAAGGTTTTCCTCAGATTTGTTTGTGATTCCTGGCCATGAATAAGCTGATCTCAGGCAGCCTTGCTTTGGGCAGGGTGTCATAACAGATGTGTCCAAGTGTTGAAGTGTTTTGTTTGTACAGAAAGGGGAGAAGGCCACAGCTGGGAACAGCTTAAGGGCTGTTCAGCCAAACCTGAGATTTCTTGCACAGGCTGAGCAAGCTCACTTAGTAGTTTGTTGTGCAGATGTGGCAGTCTGAACTCCCAGAATCAGACCTACAACCATATTTACTCCTGAAGTAACCTCACAAACTTAGGCATTGGTGATGTTGGATCAGCTTTGCTGGTTGCTCGTGTTTCCTCACAGATTTCCTGATAACATATTTATTAAAATTTGGTGTATGCAACAGAACAGACATTGAATGAGACCCTGTTGCTGCTTGGAGAATAGGAGAATTCTGTTTGACATCCAAATGAGGAGGTGCTCTCTGAAATTTCATGAAATAAGAATCAGATTATTTTCTTCTTCTTCATTTTCCCTCTATATATGCCCATGATTCTTGTCCTAAAAATCTTTGTTTGGCCTCTGGGGCAGCGGACATTTACTAGTTCTGACACATTTTCTATCATTTATTCTGTCTCTTCGGAGAGTTAAGATTTTACCAAATACTATGGAGTTTCTTACTTTACAGCAGTTCAGTTACACATTTAAGTGCATAACTTTAGTGAGACTTTAATGAGAGATGGGAATGCAAAATGTCACAGAGTATCAGCCCAGAGTCTCTCCATAACTTAACGCGACAAGGGACAGAATCATCTGGCACAGAAAGGCTTTTTAATTATAGAGTACCATGAGATCCCTTAGTATGGCTATGATAAATCATTAATGACAGAGGTAAACATAGAAGCAATTAGTTCATATAAACTGCAGTTTTTTATCTTTATTTTGATGCCTTAATAATATTCTGTATCTGGATGCTCCAGAACAGAACTACTGCTGCCATACCTATTCATGCTATTCTAGAGTTCTTTTTATGGATACAATATTTCAAAATTGTATTGTCTAAGCACACATTCAATTTGATTGGACTACACACATACATGTAGCTAGCCATATACCTGTGTATTTTTTGGAATAGAGCCTTTAAAAAAACCTAAGAATAAGGTAATAAAAATGACCAGAGTAAGTGTGGGGTTTTTCTTTATTATAGTGGGGGAACTTTCGCCATGATATGTGAAGGAAGGTTTTCTATTTCAATGATACAATTTTGCTGGGAAGGAGGAACTGCGTTTATAAGGCGATATAGATGCTGCATCTGTTTAGATTATTCTGTAAAGTCTTAAAGGAAGCAGATGTTTGAACAACTGTCAGTAGCAGTTTCAAGAATATTGCCTTAGTGAACTGGGTCTCTGTTTCTAAAAGTCTAGAAGAGAAAGGCAGAGCCTAAACTTTGTGTGCATATGTATGCAGAGAGCAGCTGGAACCAACATCCTAAAGAGAGCTGCCTGGCTTATAATAAACACAGTTGTCTTATGCATCAGTGTGCAATTTTGTTTGCTTCTGATTGAGCATGTCAGTTAGTTCAGTGAAAGTGGACTTCTGAGAAAGGCTGGTGGGTGTGTTTACACTGTGGTCACTGCAGCTCCTGTGGAAACACCTGAGTTAAGCTATTGAAATAGAAGCTGCTGGCAGAGTCACTGTTACAGCAGTGAATGTGGTGCAGGCCACTGCATGAATATTTACTCAGCTGTTGGAGTGCAGAGCTTGCAGTCTGCTGAGTTTCATTCTACCACTGCCACTGATAGGCAAACGGTTTAAGGGATGTGGATGCACAAACCCCGTCCAACAAAACTGTTCTGATTTCCTTCGGAGAATGTGGAGATGCTGAAACTGTGCATTAAACACTTGCAAAGATCTTCCACACAGCACTGAACGATCAAATTTCAGAAACAGTCAGGCATAAAGCTACCTCCGTGGGACACAGCACTTTTGGCAGTTACTCTGAGAGATGCAATCAGTTAGTTGAAGGTAACAGTGATAAATGGAGTAACGTGGCTTCTGAGACCTGAGTTAGTGCCTAATCTCAAGGACTAAATACACTTTTGAGCTGATAGTTAGCTTGCTTCCTCTGACAGCCTGCAGTGTGATTTCATATAAAATAGCTGTGAACTTTTTGAAAAGTTTTGAAAAGTTTTCTTCTGTAGTGGTAACACCTGTCAAGCAGAATTTAAATTGTAGTGCAACATACTAGATTTAAATTTTAAAGTGAAACTCGTAAAAAATTCTAACACTTTCTCATGGTCCTCAACTTTACTCTAGAAGACAGAAAATAGCATTTTGCAATCTCTTTTAATGGCTGGAATCTACGGATCTCATGATGTCCACACCCACTGTGGGAGCAAGTAATTCAGATTTTCAATATCAGTGTGGCTTCCAGAGGTGAGTGCCAAAACAAACACTTATAGAATTGTATCACTGAATGGAGAGATTACATCTGTAGGATTGTAGCCACTCCCAAGTTTGGTGGGAGAAATAATTACTAGTGTGCCACATATGCACATCTTAATCTTGGAAAGGTTTTGGTTTGGGTTGTAGGGGTTTAAGGAGAGGAGAACTACTTGTCATCGGAGGATTGCCCTGGCATCACTAGTACTTAGGTAAAGTGTATTCACTTTCTTAACAAATAGTCCTAATGAAATCTGAGATCTTTCAACTGACTTAGATTTTGCTTTATTCTGAAAAACCCATTTGGGGCATCCTTTTGTCTGTATTCTCTGTTGGCATTATACAGCTTTGGATTTTCCACTGCAATTAGGAAGAAATGAAAAACCACATGTACTGTGGAGTCCTTTTACAAAGATACATGCCCAGTGAAGGTCTCATACATAAACATCAGACACCTTGCTTTCAGAACCTGTCTCAAACAGTGGCCAAGGACTGACACAAAAGTGGGTGACATTCTAAGAATATAATAAATAAATGAATTCAATAAATCAATTCATGTAGTCAAGATGTTTCTCAAATATCTTGTAGACACTTAGTTAAGCACGTTGCATAAGCCGGAAACATTTGTTTCATGGTACCTATGAGAATTTAGTAGCTGGACTTCACAGATCATAGGAATATGATAGATATGAGTGCAAGATAATTGTGGTGAACACAACCCTTTCCTTTATGAGTAGTTTTTATTTGCAAATCTTTGAAAAAATGGGAGCATCTGATGGCTTGTTACTTACACAGTGTGTCATACCTTTCGAAGTCGAAGGACCCTTGGTTAAGATGCCCATGATTTGTTCGAGTTGCAGTAAGACTGTGTGAACCTTCTAGAAGACACTGGGCTCTGACTGCATTCTATGTATTTGTTGCCACAAACCTGCTTTAATTTAAATAAAAATGAAAGAAGTCCATGTCAAGACTCAGATTTCTCTTGGATAACAGGAACAAAAGTAGTGACATTTTTATTTGGAGAAGTACTGTAGCTTTACTTGCCATTTTTTCTTTAATAAATGTTCAGGAGCAATTAGAGACACAGATTCCTCATGAGCACTGTTTAATTTCTATAACATACTTCTTCCTGTATGTATATGTATATGTGTGTAACAAAGAAACCTCTGGGTTTCTTTTGAATTAATTATAGAGAAACACATGTGTTAAAGACTATATGAATTTGTTTCATAAGAAAGCCGGTGCAATGTAGATTAAATTTTTAGAAAGAAAAAGAGTCAGAAGTATTACCTGAAAGTATGAAAAGCAACATTAACATACAATGTGCACTTAACCTTATCCTAATAATGTCTCACAGTTCCTGTGACATATTCTCTGTTTCCAATAATCTGATTTTTCTGTCTTACCTAATTTTCTTTCCTTTTTAACCACTCACTAGGTCTGATACTAATATATATAATGCTTTTGTCATTCATGATCCCTATGATCCTGTTTGTTGGAACGACTGAATAGCCAGGAATGCCTCTCCCTTCCTGGCTTGTCCTTGTTTTAAAGTCCCACTGAAAACTTCCAATCGCATATGGATTTGCTCAGTTTTATCTTCGAAGTGTCCCATGGTCTCCTTTCATTGGAGATCGAAATGAAAAGTAAACTCAGTTTTGTACTATCAACAGCACTTAAGATGTGATGGTTGCAGATTAGAGAAAATAAATTCAAAGAATGAATGAATTAATGATTTATTGTAATACATCAACATGCTGTGATAAGTAGTTGCATTTGTGAGTGAGATCAGGGGTTGTAATAAACAGCTGATGCCCAATATTGAATTTTGATTATTTATTTCTTCAGGTATTTCAAGTCTTGCAGCTTCCTATAAAAAGCAGAATGTAACAAAAAAGTTCTAGAGACTTACAGACCTTAGCAATACTAGTTCTGGTGCTCTTCCTGTGTTTTCTAGGCATTCCTGCAATTTGAAGAGTCAGTGATGGAAGCAGGAAAGGGATTTATTGTCTGCAATTATTCTCATTATGAGTGATTCTAAAAGACCACAGCTGGCATCCCTCTGGTTCCTTTCACTCTGGTTTGTTTTCACTGTGCCTGTTGTCTGCTTACAAACCTCTGTGAGCAAAGATCAGAATCTACTGCTTTCAAAACCAGAGAGAAAAAGCCTTAACCCTTTTTTTCCTTATGCAATCATATAAAGAAGTTTGAACAAGTTTTGGAGTACAAAGCCAAAAAGCAAGAGAAAGGAGTGAAGCATAGCAGTCTGGAGCTGAAAAGGACTCTTCCATTTGGCAGCAGATACACTGTGTGTCAGAAGCACACTGGCTTCTTCAGCTCTTTCCTTGGAGATTGGAAGCTGGACTGAACAGGGTCAGGAGCCTAGTTGTGACCTTCTTCTATGGAATAGTTTTCCCACAGGGGCACCTATCAGTTTCCTATTGTGAGCCCACTGTACTGGTGGGCTGAGCTAAACCTTACTGCGACCTGTTCTGGAGTAAATTGGAAGGGAAATAATTAAATATGTGCAGAGTACAGAATACTTTATTTTGTAATAGATTCCCCACATAGACAAGCTGTTACTCTCACTTCCAAACGGCATATGCAGCCAAGCGTGATTTGAGCTGGTGACAGTCTGCATGGTTTGTGCTCTGCTTTTGCAGTCCTCTGTATGGAGGAATGGATTGTCTCATTTACCATTCTTTTTGCTCTTTCTATTTTACCCTTTCTGACAGTTAACTAATAAAGAAGTTCATGGTCTTTCTTCTGGTGATGCTGAACTATCAGACACAATTAGAGTTAATAAACCAAGTCTTCTGATCTCCTGGGGAATAGGTTTTCCTATGGAATATTTTAAGTACATATTTACTACTTATTCAAGTCTCAGTTGTCCCCACTCTCATTTTGACTATAAAGCATGATAATTAGTAAGTAGGAAGACCAGATTCTCTCTTGTACCTTATTTAAGTCCTTGCCTCTCTGTTGCATTATTTGTATCACTCACTTCATACATTTTGTCAGTTTGGTGTTATATATGGGGTACAGCACATGCTTTCTTATCACTGAAAGCATGGCATAGTTCTTGTCTTACCCCCAACTTGCTGCCATTTTTCCCTTATGACTCATATATTATTTGTCTTCTGTAGCAAATATGGTTTAAAGTTTTTAAAATTCTCTTGAAGGACATAATCAATCTTTCATTTACAGGAGCTGTGAGAAAAGGCTTTTTTAGACATGATTATTTTAATATACAAATTTTTATGCTTAAAGTCTTTTGGAAAAATATTTACCTGCACATCCGTTGGTGTGCTTGTCTTTCATAATAGTAAATATTGTGAATTCGATAACTTGCTATCAGTTGGGTTTTTCTGTTTCCTTCCTGCTTTCTCAAGAGGCACGTTGATCTGACATTTAAGGTTATTGTTAATATCATATCCCATAGGAAATGTTCTTAAGGATGTCTTTAAGAGTGTCTGATAGATTAGTGCATTGGAGAATCAGATCAAGTCCTACATACGTTTCCCTGTAATTATTTATTCATAGAGTCTTTGGAGCTGTCAATGCCCAATAAAGAATATGCTTATAAAAACTATAAAATTGGGGTCTATATATTTTAAGTGTTGTAGCTACAATTTTTAAGTGATTTTAAATTACTTGAAAGAAGTGGATGATTTTCTTTCCACCCCTGCAAGAGTAATGCATTTTCTTACGAATGCAAATAATACATGACATAACTTATTGATGCTGTTTTAAACCCTATAGATTATTCATTTCTTTCTCTGAAAGACCTGGTTCAGTGTGGGTGTCTTGTTATGGAGCGCTTGATTCAGCTCTTTGGACACCTTATCCAACCCAAGGCTATGTTTTGGGGCTCTTCAATACAGTAGCCTTTATTTGCAGTCACTTTGCTCTCAAGTTTAACAAAATACAACAGGTTTCAAAATTGGGATTGGGCCCACAATTTAATAAAGTTGGTCTGTTATTTACAAATATGACCTGGCATTTGTGGGTCTTGTGGAAATGCATACATTTTAACCACCAGCCAAAATTAATAATATACTTCATAGAGGTACAGTCCTCATCTGTTATTAACAGCATGTTATGTGTATCTGGGAAAGGTTTCATCTCACAATCCATGAAATGATGTCCAGTGCTGAACAATAGTTGCCACTTTTTGGCTGGATGTTAAACACCTTCAATCCTCAACAATTTTTGCCAGACAAATGAAAGCATATGGCCTACAGGAGAGATGCTTAACGTTTTACAAGGTCAAGTTGAATGAATTTAAAATAAAAGAAATATCTCATATGAACCTTTTCTATACATGCAGTATCACCTGGGCACATTTTTTTCTCTCTTTACTTAACAAATCCAAGGGTGGCAAACAGGACACCTTTATGCCAGTATAACAGAGATCAGTGATTCCTGTGTTATACATTTCTTTAATTTGTGGCTAGATTTTGTCATGCATGTCAATAAAAGCTGAGTTATACACAGTCAGTGCCGTATCAGTGGTATGTCCCGTAGAAGTGATAAAAGCCCTACATCATAAATGGATGTTAATGGACGGATAGTAAGACTGTCTTTGCTGTTCGGTTTAGCTTTTACTCTCTCTTATGATTTTCAACAGTAAACTCATTTATGCAACATCTAACAAAATGGTTCAGTAGTGATTTTCAGATTACACTAGGCAGAGATTTTAAAGCTGTCCAGACACACTTTTGCACTGGAAATAATGAAACCATTCAGTGTGGTCTTTTTCATTAAGGGTAGTGTGTCTAAATCACATAGATTACCCTGAAAATCATATAAAATCTCATTAACTCTTTTAACTACTAAGCATAATGTGTAAAGCAGGCCTTAGTAATTGTACCTGAAAGTTCTTGTGTAGAAAGACCTTTTCCAAGTCTTTTGGACACTTAAAAATTCAGAGTAAATAGTACAGGGAGTAACAGGTTGTCAGTGCTCTTACAGTGCTCCTGAAGAGAAATAGTTGCTACCAGAAATTAACTGATGATTAATCCGTACTTGGGGAGCTTTTTACTGTTAGCATGGAGATGTAATTTTTTCCATGGAAAGCCTAGACCAGATATTTGGGTCATACAGTCTTCTGAAGAGAGGCTTCCTGTGAAAAATGCTCACTTTTTATTTGAGGAAAATTCAGTGGTTTTTTTCAAAACCAGTCTCCTAAATGGGTCTTGTCCACTTGGAACAAAAGCGTGGAAAGTCACCTATCATGTGGGAACCCTCTCTGAGTGTTTGCAAGGATTTTTGTGCCACTAGAAATGCTTTCTTCTTCTGTACAGAAGGGGCATTCTAAAGGCTTTCTTTTATGAATCTCTAACCAAAAGCATTTTGAAGTTACAAAGTCATATGATTTAGAATACTAGATTACTAATATTTATTGTTCCTCTGCCTTCCCAAAACACAGTGTTGCTGTGCTCTAAATGGCTAATAGAACAAAATTAATGTTTTACCATATAAATATTTTTCTGAAATTGACTTTAGTGGCCAAATATTTTAAAAACATTACTTCTTATGTTGGTAGCTTGATAAAAAGTGTTTGGACAGGTGTGGAGCTGCTGAGACTGATCAGTGAGTGATGAACTTCCGTTAAAATGCATCAGTGAAGACATCACTCGCCAGGAGACTCCTCATGCTAAAGAGGTGCTGAGGTGCCCTTCTCTTCTGATTCTTCCTAAAGCTGATCACAGGCTACACCTGAACTTCCTTGGTGTAGCCAAATTAAAATCTATAATTAAACTGCAGTTTGTATTGTCTGTTGCACAAATGTCATACTAACTTGAACATTTTTGAAAATTTTAGCTGCTTGTATTTCTATATAAGGCTCTGATTTGTTTCTTCTTAGTCTTAGCAACAAGCCCTGGATTAAGTTATCTATTGCCTGCATGCAATCTAACATTTTCTAGCTTTAGCAGTGGTTCAATTAAGGCTGCTGGTGTAGCTGACTTTCTGCATTTACCACTATACTTTGTCAAGATGCTTCTGGTGAAGTCCTGTCTAGTTTTAACTCCATTGCTGCAAGGCAAATGTCAACTCCTCCTGCTTTTCTTTCTTTTGTGTTTTATTAATTTCCCTTTCACATGCCTCTTCGTGCTAGATAGGCAGTAATCTTGACACAGATACTTCTCCTTTTACCCTGCAGCAGAAGAAAAACACTTTAGAGGCGGTGGTGCTCTCAAGGTAGATTTTTCTTGCTATTAATATTTTAAGATTCTGCCTTTGGCAGAAATTTGGAAAGCACCACGTTCTTGGTGGGGCTGTAGAAGGCCAGGGGAGTTTTCCTCCAGATTCAGCTGCAGAAAGACTGACACACATGCTGGAACAGCAACTGCCGCAGTGAGTTACCCTAGGGTGGAGCACCTGGACTACTAAACAAAAAAAATGTTCTAAATAGTCTTCTGCTGCTAGATGTAGGCTGGCTTGGACTATTTAACTGTTCTAAAAATCTGTATGCTGTAGTTCACATATGTTGCTCAGTTCCTGTTTTAAATCTGCTTTGAACAGCTACTCATTGTGGCTTTCCATCGCAGATACCTGATGATTTCTACAGATTCTATAAAATTATTGTAATCAATTCACTAGGCTGTCACCTACTTCTAATATCTGCCCATTCTGAAACATTAAATTTATTGAGGTCCAAAAAAGGCATCTGCTGGCTTTTTTCAAAACATGAAGAGTAACAAGGTGTCCCTGTTTCAACTGACTTGATGTTTGTTGCATTGTTGTGCTGTTTTTATGTATATGACTGTTATCAGAAAAGTCTCCTTAAGATCAGAGGTGACTATAGGCCTTGTAGAGGCACCAAATACATATTTTATTTCATGTCTACTGGATTCCTGATTATTGCTGTCTGGAGCATAACAAGTGACCCAACCTTCTGACATTTCATCAGTAAAGCCTGGCAGATGAGATCAGGTGGCACATTTGTACATCCATTACAAAAAGCCAAGAAAAGCTTGCATTAGATATTCCTAGGCCTATTATGCAGACACTGTAAAAACAATTGTACAAACTCAGGCTTAATAGAGGAATGTGATAGCCTCCTGAAGTTTAAAAGTAAAGCAGAGGTCTACAGTAGTACAACTTACGGTAGTTAGGTCACTTACATCTAAGATGTTGAATATTTTAATTAAAATTGCCCAGAGTATTTTGAAAAATACCATTTGCTAAACTGATAAATCAATGTGTAACTGAGCTCAAGTTTCTCTTACCACAGAAAAAACTTTTGCTATTTTACTTACTGAAGTTTTAAAGCAGCTGTGCAACTTTTAAAAATATTTGCATTATTTGGTATTATTGCTTTGGTTTATTTTTTTGGAGAAAAAACATCTTTCATATATTTAGAGTTTTAGTTGCTTTTCTAAACACCAGTGTGAAGTTATGCTTTTCAGAATAAGTGGCATACTGCAACATTTGTTTCCTTTATGAGTACTGAAGAGTTTGTTACAAAGTTAAAGGGAAAAATTTATAAACATGCAACATATTAACAGTGTGCAGGGTTTTTTATTCATCATCTTTTTTCTCCAAAAAAAAGATTGAAAACCCTTGTACTGATGTGTTGCTCAGTGAAGGAAAAAAGAGTGGCTTTTTGGGGGGTAAAACTTAAATTCTTCTGGTGTTGCAGTTAACTTCTCCTGGTCCACTGATGTTGGTTTATTTTAAAGTTTCATTTAAAACCAAGGGTTTCTTCCCTTTTTATTAAGCAAATTTTGCCCATGGAAGGACTTCTGCAAGTCTTAACTTCATACATGTGAATACTACTGCTGATGTGGCACACTGTCCATGTTAAATGTAAAACATGTAATTTTTTTTAGAAAAAGGATTCCAAGAATACACGGTGTGTTTAAATGCACAAATTGGTGTTATTTCAAATCCAAATGCCAGTTGTCAGTAAAATGGTAAAAGACCCGAGTGGTACGTACAAAGCCACCATCTGTGACACGAAGCTCAAGCTGAACAAGCGTGAACTACACGGCACATGCAGGCATTTATTTGCACAAGTGAGTCATTATTGAATTCAAACATTGTTGAATTCAGTGGGATTTGTCAGAGGTGGCCAACAGCAGTAAACTGTGTCTTAAAAGTACCTATTGTAATTTGTAACAAAATCATATTATCTCCAAATCACAGAATATCACTGAAGAAAGTTATCTAAGGCTGTGGAGCCTTGAGCTAGGAGTAAGATTACAAGGTAACTCTAATTGGACTACATCACAAAAACTAATACCCTGCCTAAGGAAGAAATATTTCTAATGTGCATTTTAAACTAAGGGGAGGGGTGAAATATGTGAATATTTAATCAACTTGAAAGTCATTATAAATCTAATGTCTTCTGGAGGGCATCCTGGCCTCTGAAAATAAGTATGCCTTAAGCAGTAAAAGGGATAGATCTTACATTCTATAGTTGTCAGGGATGGGGAAATCAAGGAAATTGCTATAATCCTTTACAAAAATATGCGGGGTCAAAAGTATTTGGTGTCTGCTCAGGCTATATCAATCTTCCCATTAACTCTGTTATTTTTGTAAACCTCTGCTGTCCAGTTGACATGTTCAAGGTTTATAAGGATCCACTGGTCAGTAACTCAGGATGTTAAACAAAGATAAAATGAGAGTGAACTGGTCTGCAGTACTGTGTTTTAGAAAAATACACCACAAAAGGATTAAAGAGGTAGATGAGTGAATGGATAATTAGAAATTAACTCAAAGCATGTGTTTTCCCATGTCATAGGAAATTTGAAAGAGATACTACGTAGTACATAAAATTTTACTAAAGTAAAAACCAATTGGTCTGACATGGCTCTAGTTTCTGAATGTTTAGTGGCACTGCCCAGAACCTTTCCATCAGTAGACACACTCACATGAAGATAACAATAATGTAAATACAAACTATATCAATATCAGTATTTTAGAATAGCACAGAATACCCATCAGTGCTGCAGGTGAAAAAAAAAAAATCACTGAAAAGTTGCCCTTACCTTTTAGTGACTCTCGTTGGAGTGCCTTTCAATCTGATGGCATTATTAACGTTGGTAGTTCCTGAAACATGCAATACACTTATGCTTCATCTTTGTTTCACTTTCAAGCTTGCATTTTGGCCAAACAGATAGATATGAACTCCAGACAGGACTGTTCAATTAGGTTTGAAATTGAGCAGAATAAGTCCAGTCATCCACAAGGAGAGCTTTTGAGCCATGGCCTTTGGAGACACGTAATTATTAGTCAACAAATAGTCCTCTCACTGGTGATTGATGTACTGTGATCCTTTTCACTAATCCTTTCTGTGATTCTTCTAATTAATTGATGCAGGAGATTAGTCTAAGTGTTTATGGACCAAGGGAAACCCCAAACTTAAGGAAACAGATTTCCCCTGTTTCCTGTTACCCTTTCTTTTTTTCCTTCTCTTTCATGTAATTACTCCGTAGGAAGAAAATATTGACTCATATCCTGGGTTTGCCAGGTACACCTCACTGTTGTATTTTTTTACACCTACACCCAAATGAAATCTTAAGAATGACAAATTCTGAACCTGCTATCTCAGGAAGCAGGGGTGTTTTCATGTCAGTGTGCCATTAGGTCCAGTTGAAACACAACCAAAGAAGAATAAGGCCTATGAGTTTGAAAGTACTCACGAGCCTTTCCCCCTGATCCAAGGCCTTTGGATGTAGTCTTATTATCAGTCAAAAGTTGATTCAAATAATCTTGGGCACATAACTACATTTCTGTACAACTGCTACTCAGTATAGTGAGTACATGAGCTTCATGCGTCATTAAAGATACATAATATAATATGAAACAAGAATTGTTCAAATTGACTGTACTTGATCTTTTCTGCAGCCTTTCACACAAAATTAAAGCTTCGAAGTTTTCCGAACTAATTTGAATGAGCAAAAGAACTTTACATTAGATCAGCACTTTGCCACATGTGACTACATCATTTTTTATGTGATAGGAGCAACCCTGAAGGCAAGTTTATTTCTTTACAAAACCATATTCTTAAAGAAAACGACTGTACACATTTTCCTCAGAGAGAAGCTTCAGCTTACAAGATACATAGTTTATCATGATTCTTATAGTGAGTCCACTTCTACAGTCCTTGAACACTTCACAGACTTGCCACAGTGGTTACAAAAGCTCTTTTGTATCCTGTGAAGGTTTCATGTAATATCCTGTATTTATAACTCCTTTATAAAGTCTTTTGTGTTGCAAGCTAGAAATGGAATATTTTTGAAAATAAATTAGAAAAATCTAAAATTTTTAAATGTAATATCTGGAAAATAATATCTGGACAAAAAGAACAAGCCATTTTTTAGTATTTAGTTTCTCTTAAGAAGTCATTTTTATATGTTGCAGTATCTCACTGAAGTAGACCTATTCTTAAAACTTAAGAAAAGCTCCTTTCTGCTTAAGAAAAGCCTTTTCTCCTTCTCAGTGCTTTGAAGGACTCTGAGATCTGCTGGTGTGCTTCATAGGATTGCATGCTATTTTGTGTATTCCAAATTCAGAGTAATATGAGCAAGGTGTCCCCATCATCTGGTCTGTCTCCCCAAAAGTAACACAACAGGAACAAATTTTCATGAAGTAAAATTTACTATGATTTTCGCCTTTGCCTGGGAGAAGAGTGCAGGCAACAGCTTCAACAGTACAATAATCAGCTTGTTTGTGCCACCAAGAATCCCTTCACAGAGAGGTATATTGAAGATTCTGTCTAAAAAGTGGTTATTGAATGTGGCTTTGAACGCGATGTTCCCAAACCCTGTCGATAATGTGGTGGTGTATGTGAGGGAACCATTGCCAGACTAGAAGTGAATGAAGGAAAGGAGCTGAATTATATGGCTGGAATGAGGCTGAATCTCAGTCTAGGAGGAAAGAAGAGGAAACAGGGAAATATAATCCAAGGATTGATTAAGACTCCATTTCAAACCCTTTCATTTTGGGCATTTCTTTCACCATATGCCCCAAACCTTGTATTTTAAGCTGTCCTGACAGCTTCAGCTTTTCTTGTCTAAGAGGATGATTAATTTTTAATGCTTCTGAACTAATTTTATAAATTAAATGTACTATTAAATGTAACAGTATACAAAAATATAAAACTAGGACAGAATGAGACTTCTGCTGCCTTATTATTTATTCTTTTATTATTTACATCTTTACAAAGAAAGCTGTACATATTACTTTGCAAGCAGAGGTAGCAACATGGATTTGTTCCTGTTGCCAGATGGAAAATATGTAGTCACCTCAGAAGCAAATATCTTCAAACCTAGCAATTTATGGCAAAATTATGGCATTTTAACTGCTTCAGAGTAGATGGGAAAGTGGTAAAGCAAAACCTGATATATGAGACGTTTTTCTGAAAAAAACCCCAGAATTGCAAATGGTATATCCAATTATGGGGAACTAACTGAGGAATTAGACTTTGTATCCTCAGTACATCTGACATCTCTGGCACACTGGTGTCCGAAGAGCCAACCAAAAGGATCACCATATCATGAAAGAGTCATCCAGATTACTTCCCTTTTTGCTGTGGGATAATCTGCATGGCTCTGTTGCTGACAATCGTGACACTTTTTCTTACTTGGAATTCAATCTGTATCTGGAAAGAGAGGCCTGACAACCAAGAGGGATGTGCAACAAATAGAAACACACTGAATTTCCTGGGAAAGCTGAGTTGGAATCAATCTGAATCAGAGCTACTCCATATCAATGTGTACAAAAGGAGCAAGAATGCTGCCAAAGGAAGTGGTGCAAGGCCAGAAAGGCATGGGCTCACTTTGCATACCAAACATTTGTCTTTGCCCTTCCAAGTAATGCATCAAAATTAATTTCCCACACCTTTACATCTCATTTAGTTCCTGGACAAAGTGTTATCTCCCCCAGCTTAGAGTTGTGAAATATGCTAGTGAACATGCATTAATACAAGTGGTTACTCTGATATTGTCACTGCTTTTAAGTTTTTGCTTTAAGCCCATGTTACACTCAAGTGGAAGCCTATCTCTTTTTACAGGTATTAATCATGCCTTAGTCAGAAGTCCCCCTGTGGGTGCAGGTGAGCTGTGCTCAGGAGGTATTGCCCTCAGCAAAGGTGTTACCTCACAAGTATATGCCAGTTGTGCCACTGCTATGTCTGAAAGGATCACTTAGAGATAGGGCTTAAAATTGATCCCTGCCTGGATTAAAGACACTTCAAGATAATGTAGGATTGAAATTAGGAAATTAGGTATTCAGTGAGAGATGATGTCTCTCAGCAACCAGTATGGAAACAGAGTTGCCCTGTACATGTGAGGGTTGACATGCAGTCGGTCTCTTTCCATGGAAGAAGTGTTGGCCCTTTGGTTTTGATGTCTTTGTGAACTTTGTTCTACTCTCAGGCAGGGCATTACGTGATAATGACTTACAGATGAGTTTTCATTCAAGGATGGTTGTGTGAAGAATATTTGTATGTAGACAGAGAGGGTGACTGACTCCTTGTAAGAAACTCTTTATAGGGTATCTGAATTGCCCTCTGGAAGAGGCTGTCTCTACCCATTCATAAGAATAGTGAACCAGTTGCATTTCTATCTTTCGATGAAGCACTAGTACTTTTTAGAGAGCTTCCATATTTTATTGCGGTATTTCTGCTTTCTTTCATTCTACAAATATTTTTTTCTCATTTTGAAAGGAATTTATTTATTTCTGTTTATTATTACAGATATGATAACACTGATTTTACATTTGAATCATATTCTCTTTGGTCTCACCAATAAATAGACCATCCAGGACAATTTTGTTTCTGCAGCAATGTTCCAGTCCTAGCAAAACTGTGGTCCTGAAAGGTTATTTTCAATAAGGCATGTGAAATCTGGGTAGTCAGGAACAGCAGAGATATAATACATCCTCACTGATGACTGTTCAACACTAAATGATCCTCAGAACTTGACATCACCGTGGCTACATGATGTGTGAAGAATCTGACAAGTCGAGCTGTAGTTCACGTCCTTTCAAATACAAAGATTTTTGGGAGTTCCCTAACAGTGGCCACGAAAAAGTCAGGCACTTGTGTTATGAAAAAAATCAGGAATCCTGTTTTCCTTGAGTTTGTACCTCAAGACTTTTTCTTTTAAAGGCTTCCTTACAGTTTCCTCAGTGCTCTGTTCTGAAAACGGGTGCAATGCTTTTAATCTCCCTCTTCCCGTTTGGAAAATGAGATGGATGTATTTTCTTGTGTAATGAAGAATCAAGAGATCATCACCTATGTTCATGAATGCTATTTGAGATAATCTAAAATGAAAATAAAAATATTTGTAAATTTTTGTCCAGCAACATTTCTTACTGTGCACTGGCACTGCGTATTAGAGTGAGATTCCATAATATGGTTTCCATATTATATTCCATAATATGGGTGAAAAATCTAGTTAAAAGCTTTTCATCAGACTACCATCCTCAGTAACCTGTGGGGAGTGTGTTCCGTGCCACTGAATGAAATGAACTGGACTGCTAACAGCCTTCCAAAGTATGGAAACCAGCCTTGGCAGCTCAGTCTGTAATGTGCTCTTGGTGAGTGACTTGTCCTGCATCACAGAGGGATTCCTTGGTGGTGAAGTGTGTTCTCTAAGTTGAAAAATAACTCCATTACTATTTTTTGTTTGTTTTCTTCTCGCAGTGTTTCAAGGTTTGTTGTGTATGAATTTTTTATTCTCTTCAATTTCTGGGACAGTTTCAGTGTCCTGACCTTCTCCAGAAAAATGCTTTATATAATTTTGATGATTTCTTAGACTCCATATATAGTTACCTATACATAAAATAAATCAGATCTATAGATGCTCTGTAGATTGCTGTCTAGACTGCCAGAACTCATAGGAAGTCTTACAATTGTACAATGATAGCATAAAATCTTCCAAATGTGGGATGTCATACATTCAATGTCTGCGCTCCCTTCCTTATGTTCATTGATCAGTGCTAGACAAAATACAACACGGAAACTATGTAAATTACAATCTTTGAAGCACTTAAAAATAACTTAAGGACAGCAGTAAAGTAATGGGTTATGTAAAAGTATGCAATCTGGCTTTTTTATACTAAATAAATAAATAAAATAAAATAAAATAAAATAAAATAAAATAAAATAAAATAAGTAACTAAATAGTTGTTGGTAACAAATTATTTCTAGCTATTTTCATGATTCCTCCTCCATGTCTTCAAACTCTTTTTCATTAAATATTTTCAGTGCAAATGGCAAAAAAGAAGAAAAGAAAAAAAAAGAATGGTAGCAGAACGTTGGTGTCACAAAAGAAGAAACAGACAAATATGGCAATGAATAGAACATCTCCATTAGATGTGCCAGAGAGTCTCTGATAAATGACACTTGAGTGATTTCTCGTCCAACAGACCCACAGCAGGCAGTGATGTGGCAAAACAAAATCAGGAACTCTCCCTGCTCTAAAACTGCAGATCTGTTTCTTTTTTAAAGGAGTCCAGCCATCTCTGGTAGATGAGTTTTCTGTAGGTATTGCTGTCTCTGGGTTTGTTTATGGGAAGGGGGAAATTTGGGTGGTTGCCACAGGATATACTTGAGAGCATGATTGTTCCATTGTGCCTTTCATGTGTTGACTCAATCCTATGTGCAGCTTTTGTAAGAAGGGTTTGCAATGTTCAGAATGTCTTACTCGTATTACGAGACCAAGCCTAGAGCAGAGATTTCAAAAGTGTATTAAGGGAAGGCCAAATAGACAATAGGACATCATACTAGCAAATAGGCAGCAAAATGTGTCTCTTGTGTGACTTGGAGGGGGTGAAGATTTATAAAGTACCTTTCCAAGCTCTTGTAAAAGCTGTGCAGGATAAGCTTGAGAGTCCCTGCTCACTGTTGCCCTGAAGAAAGTCCTTAAATTGCAACAGTTTTGACTCAAGGGCATCTGTGTCAAAGTCATTAATCAGACAAGACACTCATATGAATAGAGACTGCAGGATCAAGGAACAAATGTAATATAACTGTATCTTTTGACAACTGGAAGAAAACATTCAAGTTTTAACATAGGATCGGTATCGTCATTTCTGACGGCAGCAGAGCTCTGGAATTTGCATTAATTATAAAAAATGCAATGACTGTACTGCTTTAGCAGTTGGCATGAGGAAGACCTCATTGAGAATGAGTGAGTCATAAAAAGAACTAGGTTTACACACAGTAATTAACTTCTCTTTGTCCTAGTGTATGATCTGCTGCATACTGGCCCTGGGCCATCAAGATAGAGAAGACCAAGATACCTTTTATGCCTACTTCTCCTTTTTTCTTCTTTACTTCTCTGCAAACCAGAAGTTCTACGTATCCTTAAAATGCAAGGTTTAGAGATTGTAACAACTAACAGGTTGTGTTAGTTACAAAACAATAGTGAAGAAAACAGCAGAAGCTCAAATACAGTATCTGTACAGGATAGCTGTACGTGGTGATAGGTATGCAGTTTTGTAACTCCTAACATGTAAGCAAGTTCTATCTATCTATATGTAAGTTCTATCTATATGTAAGCAAGTTTTGAAGTCTGTGATTACATTGAACTGTCTTTCTTGCAGAAATTTCATAGGCTTATGTGAAACCTCTGTATCTGCAAAGAGTTAAAAAAACTTGCAGAACTGCATTGGCAAATAAAAGTTTGCAAGACAAAGACAGCTAAGCACTAAAGTTGGACTTCGTTATACTTAGTTTGTTCTGTGTCCTTATGGCTTATTTTAGTTTATGTGCAATGTAAATTATTTATCGAAGCTCAGACCTTCGAAAGATACACCACCAAACAGATGTACAATGCCAAAGTTTTGGAAAGTGGTTGCTTTTTCTGATTGGTTGTGTGCATTTGAGTTGTAGTTAGGCTTTTAAACATATATTTAATGGATACCTTTGGCATTGTTGTTTTTACCAGAATTTCTCATCTGACTGTATCTAGCAGAACTGGGATACTCTCGTGGGACTGAAAAAGAGTGTCTGTGAAATAGACATGCAGGTTTTAATTTACGACTACAGTATTAATACACATTTTCTTGCAGGTGAAATACTTTAGAACTCCCCTTCATTTTTAGCAAATGAAAAAACCCCGTTACCACTAAAATGGTGAGACCTTTGTGACCAATATAATTTTGCTGTCAAAATTGACACCCAAAAGATAAACTCATATTTAAATTTTAAATATTTGTCTTAAGTTTATGCATTGTGCTAACTGCCACGAATAATATGTGTGTGTGTGTGCTAAAACACATTTTTACCCACACAGTGTACACTCATGGTTTCCTTATACTTCTTTGTTAAGATCAAATGAAATAACATGCTTCACTTAGTGATTTTTTTGAAAGCAAAATGTCATCACTCTACTTCAATTTGTACTTGTGACCTGTCCAAGCATGCTGGGAAGGGGCAGGTGAAGAAGGCCTGGACCATTCTCTGGACTAGAAGGGTGTCCATGCTAGATCGCTGGTTGACACGTGACCCAAGGGGGCAGCAACTACAGAGGCATCTGGTAGCTGACCCTTCCCTAGGTGAAACCAGATTAACTCTTCTCATATCCTCCTGGAAAAATGAAGAGCCATATTATGTACTAGCTGGGATTGCAGTAGCAATCTGTGACTTTAGGACTTGCAGGCACGTCTGCCTCTGAAATAGGTCTGGCTGCCAGCAGCCATGGCAGTGCAGGAGGAAGACTCACTAAGGGCTAACCCTCTCAAAGATTATCATTATTTTCAGAACAAGGGGTAAATTTACAGTTTGGTTGAGAGAAAGCAGAAATGAAGTAGTATTTTGTGTCCTCCCTGTCCCCTGCCCTCAAGACACAGTGCTTTGAGATTTAAAAAGAATCACTGCTGACTTTCTAAAAAAGGATTGATTTGGTTTCTCTTTGTGATTTTTTTTTTTTCTTCACAAAACATCCTTGCATAGGAGGATTGTATAAAGAAATAAATGTCATAGTAATTTTCTCTGTGGGTGGAAGTTTTTCAGTGTGCAACTGAAATGTGTCCGCCAAAGCCTTTTGGCATGTTGCTGCATATTGCTGTTGCGATGAACTGGACTGCTATTGCACCTAGGGTTATGCACACAATTAAGTACTTTGCTTGGTCAGAGACTAATTTTAGATAATTTTTGGTTCTTTCAGCTCTTGGCCCACTAATGTTGATAATGCTGTGTATGAAAAATAGCTTTAGTATGCTTGTGATAAATAAGCCATACCAGAAGCATGAGCTTTCTGGAGTAGACAGTACTCTTTTCTGGATGACAGTCTATATTTTTTCTTACTCTTTACACTTTTTCTTTTTTCCAATTAACATAGAAATAAATTATTATTTCTTAGTATGAGTAGAGAATTCTCCTCTTCTTAAGAATTCTCTACATTGGTATTTCCCAGAGGAAAATATTTCAAAAATCAAGTCATAATGAGTTTCTGTTTGTTTTGTTTCTGTTATTAGTTTCAACACAAAGCCAAAGAGCCCAAGTCCTTTTTTTCTTTACTTTTGTTTTACTTTGTCAGAATAATCTTCTCTTTTTTAGGAACTTACTGATTATCCATTAACTGCACAATTTTCTTATCATTACTTTTATTGTTGCTCAGACTTTAGCCATATTCTGGCATACAAAAATGCCAAGTGAAACAAATTACTTGCCCTTTGCTCAGAGCTCAGTTTCTGGATGTGTTCAAGGCCAGGCTGGACTGGGCTTTGAGCACTCTGGTCTAGTGGAAGGTGTTCCTGCCCATGGCAAGGGGGGTTGGAACTGGATGATCTTGGCGGTCCCCTCCAACCAAAACTATTATGTGAATACAGAGGTATGCTGTAGTAGCCTCAAACTTATCTGAGTGATTTCTTTTTCTTTTTTTATTAATTGTATTATATAAGCCTTTCTGGAACCCTGTTCTAGGGTTTGGATCCCCTTTCTTTTGTTAGAAATATTTCTTTTTAGTTATTGAAAATAATGCTACTGCTCTTAACTTGCTAGTCTTAACTAACTCTTTACTTTCTGCTTGGATACTTAGCTACATAGACATCCAGTCTAAATTTTTATCTACAGTTTCTGGATTATTGACTTAATTGGTTTTTACTTATTTGTGGCAATATTTGAATTGCTCTAAGAGGACATTTGATTTTAAATTGGATTCTACTTTAAAGCACAAACTAGATTTTCACTTATTCTAGTTGTTGTAAAGTTTATGTAATTATCTGTCGGTTTGATATGAAGTCTTAACCAAGTAATGTAATACAAGGATCACAGAAAAGGAGAATGTTGACCTATTCTTTTTTTTTCCCCCTTTTTTTTTTTTTTTTGTGTCTCAGAGAAAAGAAAAAAGAATGTATGAAAAAACGATTTTTAACTGACTAAATGGGAGAAATTGCTACTGAAATGCCTGTAAAATACATATAAAAAGCAAAAGTTGATAGAAATTGTGAATAGAATTCATGCAATGTACAAATACATTTTTAAGGTGAAAACCAGCTTTTATATTTGTGCCCTAAGTTTTGAGCAAATAGAAAAAACAATGACCTCACCATTGTCAAAGCCTTCACCAACACAGGGTGCCATTATCTAGACAACCAAGAGATTCAACCTGAAGCACATGATGAATCTCACTGATGCCAGTATTGTTACGTTAATAATATCTCCTTTATGTTTAAGCTTAGGCACACTTTAATCTGTGTGTTATGAAGTATGTTTTCCAAAAAAATATGTGTAAGATGTACACATATTGTGTGTATATTCCTTGTGATTTTGTTCTTTAGTGCTATATATTCATGCCTAAAAAAGTTAATAAGTCGACAAAAAAAAAGTTACCTTGTGGCTGTTCTCTTCGCATAAAAGCAGGTATCCATCCCTTGAGAGCAGTTGGTATTCATCCCATGCTATACCAAGACTTAAAAAATAAAAACTATGTAGTGCAACACCTAGAGCAGACTCCTTGTGATATGCAGACTATTATTCTTACTGAGGATTTGCTCATTTGGCTTGCAATTGTTTGCATTTGTTTGCTTTACTACAATACAGGACCCCCCGCCCTTTTTTTTTCATACAAGCAACTTGCAAGCATAATGAGCAATGTCTTGCCGTGTTGTTATTTCTTCTTGCTGACTTACAGAGTAAGCTGCTATTGTGTAAAATGCAAAAGGAGGGAGAGAGTCAGACCTCGAGGAAAGAATATTTGTACGGTCTACAGAATTTAACATTGTCTTCGAAGTCTGTCTTTGTGCAGAGCAAACCTAATGTTACCCTGCTTGTAGAAGGTGTACGTAGAAGTGTAAATTGCACAAATGAAATGCTGGATGCTGCTCAGGCTTGTGCTTTTGTCATAGTTAGTATTCCAGCACTGGAGTTTAGTATTTGCTTTTCTGGAATATTTTTGCCAAGGAAACACAACAGCTCATAAATCAATGCACAATTAAATGATTTCTTTAATTCAAATGTTTTGAAGTTATCCCTTTCACACAGCCCTGCCAGAATTTTTTTTTTGTTTGTATAAAGTCAGTTTTTGTGACCAGGCAGAAAATTTTCAATGCTATTTTGGTGCATGTTCTCGCCATGTAAATATACACATAGCATTCCTTATCCTAATAAAGACCCCCATTGTCACATGCTACCTAATCTATTCAAGGAAAGCTATATATCTATGCATTAGAATTCAACTTCCTAGTCCTCTTTAGCTATTTTATTTTAGTCATAAAAGGATAAATAAATTTCCGTGAAGTAAATGAGAATATGAAGGAGTTTTAAGGGCTATTAATGCGCAAAATTTTTTTTCCATGCCAACTCTACAAGAGACAAAGTAGAGATTCTTCATTTTTTTGTGGGGTTGTGTTTAAGACAAAGTGGTTACCCCTAAATGCATTTTGTTCATATGATAATCCAGTCTGCTACACAGCTATACTATTTTCTGTGCTTTGGAATGTATAAGTTCAGAAGACTTAGTTTGAGAAGCTGCCCTTACCGCTCCAAATCATCAGTAGTTAATTTTGCAACCCTCAGGAAACACCTGAGGGGTAGTGCCAGGTAAAAGCAGGGATGATGGTTGTCCAGTGCTTTTCATGGGCAAGCCTCATGGTGCTTTGAGCTTCCCATGGAACATCCCCAGGCCTCCTTTTCTTAGGAACTTGAAGGAATCAGTTGTTGATTATACTAAGTAAGATGCATCAGAGCAGTGATGGTTTATTGTGTCTCTCACTCTGAACACCAAATTTTCTGGATATAATTAAATCAGAAGGTTTTCTGATATTGATGGAAAATGACAAGAGCTTTGAAAGTCAGGAAGAACTAATCATCAAGTGACCTCTTTGATGCTCTTATTCATCAAATGAGTCATCCAACAGTGCTTGAATACAATTGTCAATGAAATTAAAAACCATAATATTAACAGATGAAGAATAAACTTCAATAAAATTTGGCTCTGAATTAGGTTTTATAAAATGAGATGGAGTTATCTCAGAATGTCATTCCAATGTGTAAGAAGGGAACTTGTCTAGTGTTTCTGGTTCACCTCCATCTGCCTTAGTATTCATATATTTTAGCAGGAGAAGCAGGAGGTGATACCTAACAAGAACTCCCACAGGTTCAGGCTAAAAGCAGCATTTCTGACAGCAGAGGAGATGAAGGGCGTCCAATTCCTTTCTCTGTCCTCCTCCAGCTAATGCAACAGGGCCCTTCTGTAGCTGTCACACACCATGATAATTTCAAAAGACCTATATATGTTCAGACAAAGAGTTTACTTTGTTGCCTCTTGTCTTCTGACATAGAGCCATTAGTTGCAATCTGTCCTTTAGTAGGGCCCAGTGTTGCTCTGCTCTTTGATCAAGGTATGGATGGATGTAAACAACCAATGGCTTTTCCTTTTGACTACAAGGTCATCACTATGTCTTCAGTCTGTTCTCATCTGTTTGCTGGAAACTGGGCAAAGACTGTACTTAAGTTATACTACTTAAGGAGAGTACATGGTTATAAACCATCAGGACTTTGTGTAATGATTTAGGATGACATTTTTGTCTTGCTTTCTTTCAAAGCATTAGTGGTCAAGCCTGAGACACATTGTACCGATGAAGTCCAGAGAATGTTTCTTTTTTTTTCCGCATATTTTTCGTATCTTCATTTTCTGGAAACGCATTTTTTTCAAGTTGTCTTTGGGCTCCTAACTGAAACTTTGACATAGGCGTTATCTAATGCACTACAGTCAACAGTGAGGAATACAAGCCTCTAGAGGATGACTTATACATGAAGATCTCAAAATCTGATTTTTCAGTCATTTCAACAATGGCTTTGCACCCCTGCTCTGCCACCCACAGATCTCCAAAATCTTTCTTCTTCTCCATGCCAGACAAACTCTTTATTTTCAGATTGCTTCCCTGCACCAGTCCTTGATCTTCCCCTCCCTTTCCCCTAGGAGAAAATTTGCCTTGTCTCTGAATCACTGCCACATTTAGCCCCCTCATGCCATGCAATGTTTGTCCTACAGAGCCAAGATTGTTTCCTCACTCCGCCCCTTGATTTGCGACTGCACCCAATTTATTCCTTATATTCAACCTCTCAGATATTTTCCTATACTTCTTTGAAGATTACCCATCATTAAAATTAATAATTAACATAAATGATAAAATATGTGTGAATAGGAGACAAAACACATAATCTTCAGTACTGTTTCATACTGACTGTATCTCAGTTTACAGGTTTCTCCTGCGAGTCCAAGCAAGCACCTCAGCAAGCTCCAAGTATTTAGTATTGTATGTGTTGTTCTTTGCCTTAGTGTGCATTATTTGACAAACATTTCTCAGGTTTATTTATATGAATCTTTCAGTAGTGCCAAGTTCTCTTCAAAACTCACTACACTTCAGTGAAGTATTTTTGGGTATGTGTCTGTGCATGTATGAATATATACATAAATATATTATATATGCTCATGCACACATATTTATCCTTCCATTATGTTAGGAATTTTTGTATTTCCTTTTCTAAGCTAGTCAGTGCAGATATTCAAATTAAGCAATTGAGAAAACATGTAGTTTCATAGTGATTATTGATACATGTCAAACAGTTTTTGCGGTGACTAATTTTTTTATAATTATTGATTATTAATTTGATTATTAATTATTTATTATTAAAATCAGCATGTCTGGTGAGAAATTGACAAATACGTGTTATACTTGCAGCAAAAGCTGCAAACTGGGATATAGCTTTCATTACAGAATTGATTCCCCCCCTCCCTCTTCGGATAATATTTCTCTGTTATTATTTGGGTAAAATTTTCAATACTAGCTACTTTGCTCTCTTCAAAAAGGCATGGTTTGGTATTTGCTGACAGTGGAGTTCAGGGCTTTGGGAATTTTTGTACTGTTGGTAGGGTGGGGCAGGGCAAGAGAACATCTTTCTCTATGCAAAGTTTGGGCTGCAAGGAATATTCTGGCTTACTGTGTTGCCTTAAGAGACCACGGAGAAAAAGACTCCAGGCCAACTTAGTGTATGAGATAAGATAAAGAGAGCAGGTCCTTTAATGAGTCCTTAGGCCTAAAGGAATACATACCATGTGCACCCCCCCAGATATGGGTTCTATGATTTTATAATAAAGTCCATCCAATCCCAATTTGTCCACCCCCTCGTTCTGCCCCCTGACATGCCTCTACAGGATTTGGGTTTGGGGTCTTCAGGACCCCTTCTTCCTCATCTTCATCTTCTTTGCAGCGCACATGGTTCTTGGAGTTCCTCCAAAGTTCTGGGCTTGAAGGTCACTGTGTCTGTGTGGTATCTTCTGGTCCAGACCTTAGAGTGTTTATCTACAATTCTACCTTGAAAAGAAGACTAAACACACTAAGGGAATGTTAGAGGGATTGATATGGAATGGGGTACAGAGTTGGCTATGTGTAACTACTATGTTAAGAGTAAGGTGTATAATACAGCTACATTAAAATCTACATTCACTACACAACTGCTTCTAAAATCTACTAAAGTTAGAAAACTAAAAAGCTCTGAGGCATCACTGGGAATCTTTCTAAGATGTCCTATTTGTCCTAGATGGACTTTAGGTTTTTGTGGTACTTTCACAATACTGTACACTGTTGTACAGCTTCTGCCACATCTTTCAGGGCTTTTGATAGGATGCAAATCTGGGTTTGCAAGGAAGTCCTAAAGGTGGCAAGGCAGAACGGCCCTCCTTGTTTCCTTTCCTTTTATTACCCGTTCATGCTGTTGTAAACTGTCTTAAAAAAAAAAAAAAAAAAGCCCTTTGGAAAATATCACCTTATCTTTAAAAAAGATTCTGCTGAATCAATGTCATTCTTTTTTTCTGTCTTCTCCTTTCACATTCCTTGCTCAAGTGTTGGCTTAACTCAGCATGAGTTAAGTGGATTCCGCCAAAACTCAGGCTCTTTTGTATATCTAAGGAAGAGACTTGTTTTGAAAGAATCAGTCTGTTAGTTTTGCCTTCATGAACAGTCTTACCTGCAGGCACAAAGTAAAGCCTGCTTTCTTCCTGTGGTTAGTCTCTGGTTCATAATATTTATGTGCTGTATTTTGATGCTACTTGATAACAATTACCAGTGTAAATTAAGATAGCCATGGGGTAGTGAATTTAACATCCACTGTCTATGTTCCCATGGGACCATCCCAGAAGTAAGACTAATTGGATCTTGTGAGTGTCTCAAACCACATTCCCTTTCACTAGCTCGCCCCTTACACAAATGCTCGGGAGGGAATGTTTAAAAACTGACTTCTGGGCATTTCCTTGTGCCAAAAGCATTATTTGATGGGTAGCTGAGTAGGTTTTGAACTGTATACTACCAGTGGAACTGGTGCAAAGCGTGTGGAACAGACCCAAACTTAACCCACAAATTTTAATTGCATGATGACTCAGGTAATACTTCTTGCAGTTGGATTTTTCTCCTCCTCCTCACTCCATCTCCTTAAAAGGGAAATTGTGCTCCGTATTTTTATTTATTTACCAAACCCTTTGGTAATTCACCCATTTCAAGCTCACCTATAGTATTTTCTAACCAGAGTATGAGGAATACAGCTTGCAAATGAGCTAAATAACATTTAATTCCTCCCAGAAATTAAACATATAGATTTATTTTACAGATAAACATTGAAATCTAATGATGATTTGTATTATTAGAGATGTTTTGATAGCACTGGAACTCTTCATACAGGTTTCATCACTTAGACATAACAACAGACTTTTGAACTTAAAGAAATCAAGTTTAAACAAACTCAGTTTAGTTTTACTTACAGTATGCACTTTTCTCCAAGTTGAAAAAATTATTCTTAGTTTCAAACTCTTGACCAAATGTTCTGGAAATTTTCCTGGCAAATATTTGCTTTCAATGAACTGATCAGCTTGCCTCACAGATATGTGCAAGGTGTATGTTTTTGAACCCATTCCTTAATAACTTAGGACTCAAAATTCCCCTTTGTGTAGTCAATAGGCACCTAGCTATTGCAGCTCTACACTGGAGATACCATGGTATCATCTCATTCCCTAACACCTTATAAAACTGCTACTTACTGCACCTGGGCCATTTCTATGGCCCCCCCTTCTTTTGTGAAGATGCTGGTTTCCTTATCCAACTCCAACTGGATTGTGGCTTCCTACTGGGCTGCTTTCCATCACACTGGTCTATCTACAAAAATCAAGCAAAGACGTAGATTTTCTAGTGCCCTGTGGAACGAATTGAATAAAATATGTACTTTCTCATGTCCACATATTGCTATGCATTGCTCATATCTCTTACACATCCTTTTGCAGGGCTCTCAGCTCTCCCCTTGGTGACACCATGACTAAGCTCGTTTGAGGATTTACTCATTAGATGTTGTATGCCAGGAATTTTCAGCTGTATGAGTCACCAGAAGATCTTTTTGTTACTGGGTCTCTGACTTGTCAGCAATGAGTAGATGCCCTGGGACAGAAGGAGAAGGCTTGAAGCACATCCAGCTCTTTAGATTTAGATTTCAAACTGGTATTCATGGTTGATTTCCCATCTCAGACAAAGCCCTTTCTGGCTTGTCAGACTTTTTACAAATAGTTACATGACTGTCCTGTCTGAGAACAAGGAGTACCCAAAATGTTTACTACAAGAGAGATTCAGCTGCCAAAGATGAGTTTTTGCTGTTATGTTACTCTCAGGTGATTGAGAAAGGCCTGGGAACAAGCAAGTTTTTCAGATCTTCCTCTCCACGTAGCAATTTTGCAGTCAATTTGTGGACAGCCTGTCTCAGTGAAGCTGATGGCCTCCAGACAGCATAAGCCCATCTGTCACATACCAGGCAAACTCAAGGAAAGCAATTCTTGCCTGGATTTGAGACTGCACTGATGGGTTTGTTGTCTGCATAGGTAGCTGATCCAGCCCTGAGAGTGGCCTTGAGGAGACAGCCCCTATGTAATCACCAAGTTCAAAGCAGGATTTGTGCAGTGATTTTGGTACTTATGCCTCAGAAGGAATAGGCTAAGGGCTCTTGGTGACATAAGGACTCCCTGGGGCTATCACCCTATGCAACATCTGATATCGCCTTAGTGCACTACCACGTCTCTTTTCACAAGATGTAGCTTCAGGCACATGGAAGCCTCTCCAGAACGACAGATACATGCCAGGGTGTTCTTCAGGTTGAGCCATGCATCTTTTGGAGTGGAATCTATCTCATCTGTGGTTTTGTGTCAGTTCTGTCTTCAGTTAGGTAAGAAATCACCAAAAGTCTTTTCATAGAATAAATATGCCTCTGAAAATTTCAGCATGTGCAAAATTTCCTCCTTTCTTTCTTCTCAGAATGATTGCTAATCAAACGAGGCCAATAGAAATTAATGCAAAGCATATTTGGACTTGTCTCCCTGTCATCATTTAGTAATGTCTGGCCCTTATGAGGAAAAAAAACCCAAAACAAAAACAAAAAACCAAAACCAAACAAAAAAACCCTCTAAACAAACCGCCAAAAAAACCCAGCAGAAGTAACAGGAGACTGCAAAGATTGGGCATTTTTAAGGCAAATTAAAAGGAGAAGTTGAATGGAATAGATGCTGGGTTTTCTCTACCACTGCACTGCATTTTTGTCTGCTTATCAATAAAAAACTTTTTAAAGGGAGAAAAGAAAATCATCATGGTACTAAGGAGTCAAGGGACCATAAGAGAGAAAATTCATAAATCAGAGAAAATTGTGATCCACATGCAGACTTCCTGCCACCAGTTATATTTGCATCTCTATAAGCAAATAGATATGACAGTATGCAAATTAGGAGACGGTTAGTACAAATTGGTAAGTTACCTCTAAAAAATCTATCAGAAAACATGTGTTACTCTCTTTTGTAAAAATACATGGAAGGCGCAGTCGATTCTCACAGGGTCTATGCAGACATTGTAGAATGGAATCCCAGCCCACAACAGATACAAAAAAAAGCATGGGGAGAAGATGTCCAAGGAGTTATTGATAAAACACATATAAAATCCAGTCCTTCTTCCAAAGGAATTTGTAGAGGGTCCCATCACCATGCACTAGATTTGGCTTTACTATCAGAACCAGGAGCACTGGTGTACAGCTGTAAAGTTTGTTCAAAGCAGAGAGGAGCCCATAAACTTTCCAGATCCGCCTATGGACCATTCTTTTGATGAGGAATAAACCCACAGTCTAGCTATAATTGAAATAGGATGTGATAGGAGCAAACCTTCTTATGGATAAGGGACCTATGACAGTCAGCAAAGCACCATGTTTGGAAGTGATGCATGAGAGGTGCCTGAAGAACAGGTGGGCTGCTCAAAGCATGCAGTAGAGGCCATGGGAGGCTTTTCTCAAGTTATGTGCTGTTGAGGGACTGAAAAACAGAAAGATACACCCCTATAACCAACACTTATGCTCTCTATGTTTGAATGGAAAGGTCGATGGCTGGCAGCCTTGCTCTGATGGACTGCCGTATTTTTAATCACGTGTAGCAGGGAAATTTTTTTCTCCACTCCCATTCCTTAAGGACTGCCCCCTCCAGCTGATGTCTTTACCTGTGGCCTCTGTGTGTGAAGGTGAGCATATCATATAATAAACTACATGATTTGCATGCAGTTGAGTCTGGATTTCTGCACATTCAGGCTGAAGTCCTGCAGTAAGAAGTGATGAATGGAAGGTTTTACTTCATATTTTAACAGATTGGACCTATAGTCAAGCTAATAGGCTACTGATCAGAATGTCAGAGACGTCAATAGACCTTGAGCTTAGCTGTAGACTGAAGTAGGTGAGGGCAAGCATATGCTTGATCTGAGAAAGATCTAAATTAGAACTGAAAGAAAATCACTTTTTCATGGATGGAAAGTGAACTGGATAATGCCTTAAGGGAGGGATCACATTCAGGAGGTGGTACTGTCCATAAAGAGCCAGGAGAGGAGTCAGACTGTCCTGTGCCCATAGAAGCAAAAATCTGCAATGGCTTTACTATCCTGCACTGCTGTCCAGCATCAGCTGTTCTTGAAGAGGGACTGATTTCCAGCTATGCTACACAAGTGAAAAGTGCCAAAAATTAATTTTATCTTGTTTCAATCAAGTTTTCTCTATTGGGCTAAATTTCTACACTATGTTGGTGCAACAAAAACCTTGGCATTAGCTTTTGGCCTGTTCCTATTGAAATTTTTCGAACTGTGAAGTTCTGTGACAACCTCTCCTCTTTCCATGCTCTTGTAGAACTGCTATGCCATGAAACTTAACCCTCCTTGTACCACAAGACATGCAAGCCTCCAACCTCTGTCCTGATGGTGGTCCAGGAACCCCTCCTTGTGCTGTAGCAACCCACTGTGGCATCCTGTAACTACTCTGTGCTCAGTGGTCTTCAGAGAGACTTCCAGTCTCCAGGGTTTCCATACCAAAACGTCTTCCTGCAGAGCTTCTTCTACCGATGTCCTTCAAAGTTCGCTTGCAGATCCAGGAAAGTCGGTGTGTAGTGCTGCGCACACGAGGCTTCACATCCACACACGCATCCATCAGGGCTGAAAACAGGGGAAGAATCAAAGGCATAGGAGATGAGAAACAAACGTTGTTATATTACAACCTGAACAAAGGTTCATCCTCTTGGAAGAGTCTGATTTTCTTCATGTGTCATTTTACTGTCTGCACAGCACTTTTTGCATTCTTCCTTCTTAGACTCATCTGTTGTAGGGTTTTTTTGAAACTGTGACAACTTAGTTTATGCTATGTTTGTGCTATGTGATTGCTCTCTGCTGTAATACCGTGTTTCTGTGATAGGGACATGTAGCTGCTTGGCAGTTGGCACTGCCTTTCCCTTGAAGTCTGTTCGCAGCAGGAGCAAATAACAGAATATAGCATTCACATTCTCAGCAGGTCAGAATTGATTTTCATTTCCTTTTTATACAATTGGCCAAGTACCATTTACAATTCAGTCCCTTATAATACTTTTTGTGTTTTTGTAACACTTCTCAAAGGGACTTGCTAACTAAAGGAATAATCATCATTGTCATCATAATCATCAGCATCATCATCACAGTGATTTTAGCTATCAGTTAGTTTTGGTGTCTTAGGACAGTATCGAATGTTCCAAAGTCAAAGAATAGCCACTTCATAGACAGGAATCTGATATTTGTAAAGGATGTAAATGTCCTCCTAGTTTGAAAGTAGCATTTGAGTATTCACATTGTAGACTGAAGTAAGTAACTAAAGCAGCACAGCTCTGCAAACCTTTTATTTTAGAGCAAAATGCATCCTTTTGGATGGGGCAGCTCTGGCTCTTCTATTTTGTTTGAAGGAATTAATTACTTGCAATAAAAAGACTATTTCTTTCTGTATTTTTAAACTGCCTGTAATATGTATCAGAAAGATGTTAAAATTTCTAAGCATTTTTCTTTTGAGTTAATTAAAGCAATTTTAAATACAGAAGATAAAGCTGTGATTCACAAATATGGTATTATCATGTTCAAAACTGGGCAAGTAAATGTCTTGTTCAGACCATACATATTTCCTGTTTCTTTTGCATATAAATGTCACTGTCATCATCATTTAGATTGTATTTACAGAAGACTTTGAGGGCAAGAAATCTAGATTTGCCTGAACTTATTTTCTTGTTGCAATTGTGCAAATTAGGAACGTTGTCTCAGCTTTGATTTGTGAAGAATTATCCATCTTATCTGTGTATTGCAGGAAACCTTCACTCCAGCTGTTCACCATGTCTGTGCTAAAAAAAAACATATAAACATTTTAAATTGGAGCACTTTTGTTTTTAAAAATGCTACACTACAATTTCAGTAATTCTGCAATTCCTTTTTCCTTTACTAGTGTAGATCAAAAAGTACTGGCTGCTGCTGCTTCACTTTCTTTTGTTTAAGTTTAATAGTCTCTAATTTTTACCAAGGAATTTTTGAACAATTTACAGAAGTCATCTACCAAAAGCTCATGAACTTTGTTATTTATCTGGTTTCTAATTTTTACCATCTCCTATTCCAAAAAAATGTTCCTGTTGCATTTATTTTCAGGCAGTTAATTACCCTCAGAGATCAGATGTTTGGCTGATTCATAGACAAACTTAGAGCCTTCCTCACAGTTGTGGTTTTTCAAGTAGGAACTAGCTTCCTGATTTCACTTTCTTTCCCCTTGTGATCTGATTCTCATTATGAGTAAGGGCTTCATCTCACCTCGTTCTTATATGACTGCAAGATTTTTCACTGCAGGTAAGACTGGGGTTTATTTTTTTATATATATGTAAATTTATATATCTATGTGTATACATATATTTTTATATATACACAGAGAGAAATCTTTGTAAAAATGTTATTGACTTGAGTTCTCTATAGAATTTTTAAAATTAATTTACTTTTTTTTTAATGTGGTTGATAAAAAAGTACTGTAATGCTCATAAGTAAACGTGACAATATTTTCTTCAGATAATTTGTTTTAGTAAAGGGCACTGTGATCCTTTTCACAGTAACTCTTGAAAGTGCTAACAATATAAAATTTTATAGCAGCAAGTAAGAAATTGCAGTTTTTCAACTGTTTCCTCTTCTATGCAGTTTTTCATATTCTTTTCAAATATTGCTCAACAACATGCTGTTGTTAGAAAATTAAGCAAGTACAGCATCCTTTCCGAAGGAAACCTTGGGTAAAATCTTTTAAGAAGATTGCTGCCTGCATTGAGGGGTTGTATGATGTGTCCTCTAACCAGACACACTGATTATTTATTCTTAAGTAATGAGTTTTCAAAGTTATAATCTGCAAAGGGGCATTTGAAAATCTGAAAAATATAGTGCTTCTTCTCAAATTCTACACATAATTTTGCAGAAAAGCAGCATGTAAACTCTGAAGGATACTCTGAAATCCACAGTAGCACACATTCATTGCATCCCACAGCAACAAAATGGGATTACCTCCCTAAACCTCACAGGGTAATCCTGAACCTTGTTGCTCTACTGCCTAGCTTTGTATCTTACTTGTTTTTATGTTACCTGTTGTCATTCAGAGGTCTCTGTCCTACCTATGAGAGATTCAAAATTATCCATACTAGGCATATAAAGAATTCCCAACAGTACTGTGTATGTATCAATTATTTTTTAATATCATTTTGCAGAAGGTTTGTTGGTTGAGGTTTAGGTTTTTGGTGTGGATTTTCTTTTAAACTGCCACAGACTTTTCAGACTTCAGAAGAACTGTGAGCTTATTACAGGCATATTATTGTTGATAAATGATGCAGAGCATAGTTGGAATGTCTCAGTGTTCTGTAGGCGGCATAAGTGGCTTTTGGTTGGGTGATTTTCGTATCCAGAAACTCTCACTTTAAATAAGGGGTGGAGCGCTTTGTGGCAGTTTTGCATTTGTTGGAACAAGAAAAAGACACATAAGCTCTCTCTTGAACACTCAAGATTAGCCATTTAAATACTATTGCTTTTCTTTCATTTGAAGCAATTTTTCCATGTACTTTCCAAGGACAAAATAAAGTAAATGAAGAACAATAATGTGTCCCATTCCCAAGGAGTCTCAGAGCTTCTTCTTTGGAGCGGTAGCTTAAACCAAGCAAATCAAAACAAGTTTCATAATCTCATTCAGGATATAAAAATGTCTGGTATTCTCAGAGGCTTATGTTGCTCACTTTATTCAAACCAGCAACTGGCAAACCTCTGAGAGTTTTCTGTTGGCTGTAAAGTTTGGTCCTGCTCTGAATTTGGTGAATGACCATCTGATGCCTCTCCAAATTACATAAGCATCATTGATTACTGTGGTCTTCGTCTTGTCTTCAATAGTCCTTCCCTGGAGAAAATTCTGCATCTCACCCTCTTCTCTCCCTTCAGCTCTGTTCTCTCACACCCACCCCTTCCTGCCATGTGTTACAGATCTGTATCACACTGCCCTTTCCTGCAAACATCATCTCTGCTCACTACCCTCATTGTCACTAGCTGACTTCCTTGACCCTCCCAAAATCAAGGCCAGAATGGTCTTTCCTCTGCTGTCTGTGGAGACTTTGCTTTGAGAGTGACAAGGCTTTAGTGAGGAAAATTGTGACAATTGTGCTTTTATGGGTCTGATCTGAGACAAAATGTTTTCCAAGGATTTCAGAATTCCAACACAGATGTTCGGAAAGGAATCAGAAAGCTGTATGTCAGGGACATTTCTTGTAGTAGCAGTAGCATTTTGCTCTTCCTACTTTTTATATAAATATTTTTCCTCCAGTAAAGTATTTTTCACACCCCAATAAGTTAAATCTTTATAACAAGATGCAAGTTTCTATTTTATGCTTTTTGCTTGCTCTATGGGAAGATGAGCTTCGCCCAGTAATATTTCTGATATCCCTTATTCTGTATCACAGTTGAAAAAAAATGTGTTCTTTGATGGACATTGGTCAAGAAAATTACCTTTTCCAACATAAAATGAAACAATGGGAGATCTGTGGATTTGTACATCCAGATGAGAAAGCCAGATATTAAGTTAATGTATTAAGAACGTTTATAGTTTTATTACCCTGTAATTATATCATACCTCCTGATTGTTTTTCTTTTCATCCCTGTCTATAAAACGTAGCTGCCTGAACGTGTTTTGAATGTCTACACTTCTAGTGTTAGACCTAATGATGTTTTGCCAGGTTCAGTGGAAGAAAAGGCAGTTGTAGGAGTGGAATTGTTACTCTGGAGAGTATCAATGCCTGCCAGCTATCAGATGGTGAACTAGAGACAGCTGGAGACTTGATTTGGCCCACTAGCTATGTTTGGTATCTTTTCTGCCAGGTTGAGTGGAAGGGGTCATTAAATGCAGCTTTGAATAGTGGTGATGGGAAAGTAGCAGCAGATTATGTTGAGTAGTTTCAAGGATTTAACTGTTTGCAACAACACCAGGAAGAGGGCATTGTCGATCTTCTCAAACGTAGAGTCCTCTGAGCACACTGCTCACTGAAATTTAATGCTGTTGCTCTTGTTCTGTTAGATACCAGAAAAAAAACTTTGTATATATCTATGTTTTTTGTAAAATGAATATCCAGAAAACTGAAGGTTACTCATATTATCATCTCATCCTCCTAATCCAAATAACTCAGCAAAATACAGAATATTGGCTAATTACTGAAGCCAAAGATGAAATGTCATCATTACTTGATCATGGCAAGAGAGTCCTGCTTACAGTTTGCTGACCCACTGTGACTGAGTTTGGCTTTGTTTACACCTATGGTGCAATTGCTATTTGTTCATAAGTCTCTGCTTTCGTGACATAGAACATATTTTGTATTAGTTGTTGCTTATTTGTTAATTTAAAATCTCAACATGCATTTTATTTTTTATTTATGACTGAAATTTAATGTTAGTAAATATTAAAATATAGGTTATGCAGTGATTACTTTGGACCACAGTCAGAGTTCCTTCGTTGATTTTGGGCAGCAGTTTCTGCAGTGGATCTCATAAAGAGCTTCATGGAAAACAATCCCATTATCCACATAATTTCACAAAGGCAAGGCAGCATTTTGAAAATTGCTACATTTATCACCTTAAACTGTCTGTGGGATGGAAAATGGCAGGGTTTTGGCACCAAACAAATCCATGGTAATTCTTAGGAGGAGTACAAAGCAATGTTTTCTGCTGACAATAAATTCAAGATAGTTGGGCCAATGAAACAACAGAGAGATATCTCAATCTGCAAGACTTTTAATAATTACTTGTAAGGAAGATTTTGCTGAAGTATTCCACCTGATGACCTCTGAAGTTTTTATGGGTAAGTTTTATAACTCATGCTACACATGAAGAAGATGTGCAAAGCACTGTCCCACCAGATACCTCTGCCTTCCGTGAGGACAACCTCTGCCAAGTGGACAGTTTACAGAGCAAGAGAAGTATCTGAGTTCTGGCTAAAGTAACACAACAATCCTGTGGTGGAGGATACCTAGCTCTCTGGATTGAATATGATATTAGAAATCCAGTGGGAACTACAGAAAAACATGTAAATAGGTAAAATTCCTCCTCCTCAGATTCAGTTCACCTTAGGTGTTTTCCTCACCTTGGTTATCAGTTAAATTTCTCTACTAGTGGTCCACTCATCAGCAGCTGATTTCCATTTTAAGAGAGCCTATGGCTGAATTTAGTGGAAGATCCTGACTCATTAGAGAATTGGATAGGGTTTAGCTAATGACTTGAAAGGGGTGGGCATCTAATATGTTCCCATAAGGCTGAATTGGTCTTGCTTAGCTACAGGAGCACAAGCTTAATCTGTCTGTTTTTGCATATTGTGGATGAGAGAGTCCATCCCCACTCTGTTGGTGACAGAATTGTCACCTCCACTTCTAAGAGCTGTGCAGTGCATTTTTCTTGATGCACTGGGTAAATTACCCACTTGGCATTTAAGGATGGCAGAAACAAAATGTTGAGCATGGGGCAAAACTTCTGTTGAGTTCTGTTGAGTTTTGGCCATGGCTGTAGAGGAGTGGTTAGGAAGGATTGATAAGCTGGTGCATAAACTGCACCAGTGGAGGGAGACCACACTTTTTTTCCCCTTTTTTTGCTCCCTGTTCCCCAGGCACTCCATTAGAATCTCTCTAGCTAGGACACACTCAAGATGTGTGTAACTATTTGTTCTCTACAGAAGGCTCAGCGCTGACTTCCATATGAATGACAGAGCTGAGTAGATTTTAAAGGTAAAATTTCCACTGCTGCCTGTGGAAATTTTACCACGGGAAAGAGAACAGGTCTGGGCCCAGCATGTGCCAGGGGTTCTGTTGACACTCAAGTTCCTAAAGAGAGATAACCATTATGATGGCCAACTGATACTTAACAGTGTCCTGTCTGGGCTTGCCTGAATGAGTGATTCACTTGAAATGCTTTTTGCTTTGAGTCAATTATATGCCTCCTGGCACAGAAATTTTTAGCACAGAGATACATTTGCTGATTTCAAGATCTTTTGATCATACAAGTAATGATCAGTTTTTGGGGTCGCAAACATAACCTTGGCTTTCTGTGATGATGCAAATCCAGCACTGTCATCTTAGAGGTGTTTTTCTTCAGCCTTTGGCCGTATGTGCAATGGACTTGAAAGTCAACATGACAGCTTTCAATGGTGCAGCTCAGGGCTGTGGTTAGGGAAGCTGCTGCTGCCTTGGCACCTTTACCCTTCTAACAGTGCCCCAGTCACTACTGTGGAATTTCCTCTCTTTCTTCTCTTTTACATGTAATTCTTGGCCCCAAATTGAGCCACACATTTTGCATGGGAGTTATTGTATTTGCTGCCATTGGACTACTCATGTACTCAGAGAGGTACATATGGTAAGAGCTCAGAGTCCCTGAAATCCTCTTAAAAAGAGAACTACATTACCTTATCATTCAGAACAACTTGAGAGCTGCCAAGCGTGGCTTGTGATTTTCAAAACACTGGATTTAGAGAGATTTCTTCCTGGAAAATTAAACAGAGTATTAAGAGAATAATGTGGGCAGACTTCACTACAAAACTGGGAAATCATGCATTCTGGTTGAACCTTTGATCCATCTTTCAATCACCATGTTAAACAAAATTTATACTGAGTACTAACATGACAGATCTACTTTTTATTCCTCTGCTGTTTCAAAGTTTGGTATGATTGCTCATTCAGTACCTTGGTTTGCAGGATTGTAGTCACAAAATAGCTGTTGTCAGACCTAACATATTAGGGACAAGAAGATGAAGTGTTGCTTAGATATGAGGGGGTATAATTCTGGGTGGTTTTTTTTTTCAAAACCCAAACCCCAAATTTTATACATGTTTTTGTATAACAATGAATGGATGAATTAGCATGCATGAAATATGGTATTTATAGACTAATTAAACATGTCTTTTATTGCAATCCAATTTTTTAAAATAATGTCAGCTGTATTCAAGTTCCTGCTTTTTTTAAATCTTATACAGCACCTTGTAGTATAATCCACTCTGTCATGTAACAAGCAAGAAAGAATCTGCCGTTTAACTCTTATATTAGGAACCTAGCTCTAGGTCCTGATCTTTGAAGTTATTTGCTCATGGGATTTTACTCATGTAATCCTCTTTACTCCAAGGTTTCCCATGAACTTGGTGTCCTGGTGAAGGGTTTTATTCTGTTGCCTGTAATGGACAAGTTGTTTGGATAGAGAAATTCAGCCTGCAGAACTCAATATTTCCAAAAGAGCAGGGATAATTCAAGTGTTAACAGCAAAACAGCCTATAAAGCCAAAAAAAGTCAACTGTTGCAATATCAGGGTTTAGTGTTTTAGGCTGAGTATAAACTAACCGCTGGTTTGTGTTGTCTATACTCTTCTTCCTTTTCTACTCTTATCAATCTGATGCTGTACTTATACTTCAGACAAACTATAATAAAATAAATGACAAAAATATGACAAACACCAACTGCAAATATTAACATGTGCAAATGCTCTCTGCAGCAGCAATATTGGCATTTGCAGTGCTTATGCATGCTTACATATGCCAGACTAGATGAAAAGTGCACTTTTTTTCCATTCATGACTTAATTTTGGAATGATTCAGAATGTTTATTTGAGTTCGGTGAGTTATATAGTACAAAATTAAAGTTCTCCCCTAAATATTGGCAGGCAAAAAATCAGTTGAAGAGCAATAAAATGAATTTTTTTTTTTGATGACTCGAAACAGTGCATTTTATTATATTAAGTGCTCAGTGTGGTGCAAAAAACGGCTGCAATTTTAGTGTTCTTTTTAATGTCTGAGCCAAATCTGAACCATGTTACATTGTCAAAGGCTGAACTCCACTGTTTGTAAAAGAACAGATATTGATTTGAAAAAATAATTTTGAAACCAGTCATCATTGCACATCCTGTCTACCTCGAGAAGAAAATTGGAAGGATATGAACTGACAGAGGTATTCCGTGCTGAAAACTACGTCTTGCACATGTGAAGTATCACAGTAATTCACAGGAAATAATGTTTTGGAAATAAGTAGAGTGGGTATGCTGACCATTGCTCCTAGGTTAGATTTCCTCTCAAGTTCAAGCAGGGAATCACAAGAATGAGAATGTTTCCTCTCCTTTGTATAAGCATGTGCACACATACAGGCACATGTATGTATATATATGTATAAATTACATATTGAAGTCATGCAAAATTCAGACATGTCAGGGAGACACTCTAAAGCTGAAACAGAAACATTCATACAACCACGATTGGAACCCCGACACTGCCTACTTAACATTACTTGGGTGCTTTACATTATGAACACATCACCTCAAGTATAAACATAACAAAACCAGGCTTGAAGATTTCCCTGATGTGAGAGATCTCACACTTTCATTGTGCATGCTCAATGAGCATTTAAAAACAGAGAAGCTAGTGTGCTAATTCAATGCTGAAGTACTGCTGAGAGCTAGTTTCACAATGATAAACATTTCATATGAATTAACTTGCTTTTGATGTATTTGTCACTGCTTCTCTGTATTTGGCCATTTTTAGAGAGAAATGAAATAATTTTAGGCCAGAGGTCCCTGCAGCAGTTTCTCAGGACCCGGATAGGGTATTTCTTTCTAGATACTAATTTAAATAAAAGCACTAAACCCAAATTTGTGTCAAGAGGCTTCTATGTAATCCATTATATTAGCATTTGTGTGAATAAGGAAAGAGAGGAAACTATACATTTCTGTGCCTCTGTGTATGTACCAAACACAAATATACACATGCAAACCTATATATTTGTCTACAAGCATACATGAAAAGCAAAAGTAAAGCCAAAAACATGAAAACAGATGTGTCTTTTCATTGAAGTGAGACTTTGTGGGCTGCAAAACCACTTTTTGTCATTTTGGAGTCCTCCCAGTCAGTTACATTTGAAAGATTAGTTTCACTAACTTTCTTTCCCATTGTTTCTCAGGTCTTCCACAGTGTTTAGAGGCACTTTGCAAAAAAAAAAAAAAAAGAAAAAGAGAAAAAAGGCAGCATATAAAACTTCAAAGTGATAGAATTTGGAGTAGCAAAGGGAACCACAGCGTGAACAGACTGGTGTTCAGCGACAGGCTATGTCTCTGTCGGACCCTCCTCACAAGTGTCTGATACAGAACGAGTGTTCCTAGCTCACACCTGTTGCCTGCAGTTCTTTGTGTAAAGCTCCTGCTCTGCAGGTCTCAGAGCCACCGTGGGCTCTTGGGTTTGGAGGAGTCATAGCCAGGATTAAATTTTTATCCTGCAGATCTTCGGAATCCTAGTTCAGACACTTTCCTAATTTGGGTCCACATTTTGTGTCCCAAAGAGCTGTAGGGTGAAGCACGTGTTTTTTGCCCAATAATAGGTTGTGGTGTTTCCTCTGAAGTGCCACAGCTGCTCCTGTTCTGTTTCTTCCATGTATATAATGTTCTTATAAATTTTATGTATTTGAAGCTGACTTCTACTCTTCTTATCCCAAACTCAAGACACTGGGTTCTGTAAGAACTTTCGTTTGGATAGTATTTTTGTTGAAATTTTTTTTAATTAATTTTTTCTGTATAACTTTTTCAGAATTGCACACAGCAATCCAGAATGGTGAATGCACTTATGAAGAGGTCAAAGACATTGCAAAAATAAATGCATCCTCTTTTTTCCTGACATACTTCATATATTTTTTTCATTTGCACACTAGGTAATCCTTTTTTCTTCATTTTCCAATATCACAAGAAGCACAACATTTATTATTTTACATCTTTTGTTGTAGTGAAAGGGAGTGTTCCTGATGAGCACACACTTGGTATTTTTTGGTTTGACAGATCTCCATTATTGTCCATAAGACTATAGAATACTGTGATTGAACTTCATATTCCTGCTCTAATTTAGAGCATTTTAAGCCATACTCTTTCTCACCTAACAAGTAGGTGCATGGTAAGGCAGTAATTTTGTTAAAAAGAAAATCAAAACAGGTACAATTGCAGTGCATCAATCTACCATCCCTTTACACTAAAAACAGGTTGCTTGGATGAGTAAGAATGACTCACAAGAGCATAGTGATGCTTAAAAATCTGACATTACATTTAACCTAATTTATTACAGACATTATTAACAGAAGTTTCAGAAATAATTCAAGTTGCTGTAGGATCCTTTATAAAAAAGTCATGGTATGTGGTGTCTGGGGCTGTGTCAGACCTGGGTTATATGACTTCAGTCTTTTTCTTCCCTTTAGCTTATAAATTATTCTTGCAGTGAGATACAGAATCCTCTGCAAAATCTTTGCCCTTTCTGCAGGAGTTTGTTCATACTTTCTTATTAATCTATGTGTGTGAATACTGTGCCCTACACATACAATGTGTGGGCTTACAGGTGTTTACATAGCCCACTCTGACATCACCAGCTGTTTTAATTTGTCAGTAAAATCCTCTGGAAGCTTGAAATATGCTTTTATTTTTAATAAATTATTTTTATCATGTATGGTTGTTATGTGGTTTTTGAAGATTTCTGTACAAATGGGTAAAGAAAGTTTATCTTTCTCAATGATTAATTTTTTTATTAGGCATTGAAATACTTTTTAAAGAAGAAAAGTAGGCATATTGACTGCCTTGTGAGCACGACCTATTTTGGAACAGAAAAAAGCAAGAGGAAGCAAATTGAAAAAAAACAAGATTGAAAAATTGGGAACCACATACTTGTAACAACAACAAAATCACAAAACAGAAAGAGGATTTATTTGAATAATTCCAAAAACTATAAATCAGGAGCAATATTTCAGAAAAGCTGAGTTTTGACATGCAAAGTATAAGACCCAGGAACCATACTTTTGTGTTAAGCAATGTAAGGGAAATAACTGTTTGATTTCAGAAAAAAAATATTTAGAGGCTTGAACTTTTTCTCTGAGCCTCCTACTAGCATCCTGCCAGACAAATCAATTGAGAGATTTGCAAAACAATCAATAGCATGAGGTTAAAGTGTTTTATATAAGTAGGAGTAACATAATTTATAAAAAATGCTTTATTAGTAAGCAGTAGTTGGAGAAGCACAGGCTAATATCAATTTTGTTTGAAGTCAGCAAGATTTATCACTGATGTTAGTCAATACATAAAAGGATCAGGCGCTTTGTGTTTAGATGCTGCACAGATTTGTCTTTGAGACTGTTTCTACGTAACTGTAATTAAAAATCAGGAAAGCAATCTTCCTTGCAGTTAGGTAAAATGTACTGTATGTGCTTGGTCTAAACCAGCAAAAAGTGCATTAGGATTCCATAAATATCACACTACCATGAAAAGAAATTAATTTCTTATATTGTTAGAGATTTTTCCACTAGTTTCTGGAAAGATCAATTTATAGTGTTCACGTGCCCAGACACGCAGTCAGAAAGATGATTTTCAACAAGCCAAAGAATTCTGCCTTCTCCCGAGTAAGTGAATATGCTTTGCCCTCACCAGGCACAGAGAAATCTCAATTACCATGAAATTTCATTCATGAGACATGTTCAGGACCAAGACTGTGATCTTTGCAAAGACTTTTTCTGTAAACCCCAAAACCTGAAAAAATCAAAATGTTTGCACTCAGCCTTACGAGGTCATTAGTGCTGAGCATGGCTCAAATGAAAATAAAGATAGGGAGAGCTGGTTTTGAAAGAAATTCAAAATCAACTAAAAAGAGTTTTCGGGGTCTACCAAGCTGAATTCTACAGAACTGTGCATTCTGGACAATTAAAAAATGGATAGCTGTACTGTGGAGGTCATTAAGAGCAAGGGTATTTTTTGTTTGTATATGACTCATTTAAAAAAAAGTGTATTAATAAATACAAATTTATAAATTAATTTATATTATATATATATTTATACATAAGTTTTGTACATGAATTTTAATAAATTACAATAACACTGCCCTTAAGACTCCAAACATACCACTTGAGCTGATCTAACAATCTTGATTTTGGTAGTAGGGATATAATACTGTCATATCTCAGTCCAGTAGTACATTTAAGCACATCTTTGCCCTAATCACGTGCAGAGCTGCCTGCAGAACACACTTGCATATTTGTTTGGGTCTGTAGCTTTTACTATTTCTTCCTTCAAAAAATGTGCAGTTGGTACTCACAAAGCACTGTGCACCAAATGAACAAGAAGCTATTCCAGGTTGTCTTATCCTCTCCTTAGTTACACAACAAGAATAAAGTTTGCCATGAGGATGGTTGGAGGAAGGAAGGAGGTTGGATTGATGGAAGGAAAACCTGATAATCACTGTAGGATTTAAAATGCTTCATAGTCACAAGGTTCTCATGCAACAATGCACCTACTGGTAAAAATCCTATTAAAAGCTGTTCAATAAAAATCCAGAAAATTATATGTAAAGGCATAAATTTATTGTCTACTTCCCAAGGTGCCAATGAGTTTTAAGAAACTTCTAGTGAAAAATGGAAGGCTATTTTTTCTTTCCCCTTTTTGATCTCTCCCTGGCCACAGGGAACTGATGACCACTACATACATCCTGTGAGCTTGCCCCTAACTGTGCATCAGATGCTTTCAGCTCAAGGCTGGATGAAGAAGAAGGTGGACATTTTTGGTCTCCAGTGTGCTCGGAAACCCAGCTTGGGGATTGGTGTTCAGAACAGCAGGGAACGTGCCAACTATTGCAGATCTATACTTGCAGGAGGAGCACAAGACCTGCAAGGCAGCACCCTGCCATCCAGCTCCAGGCTGGCACCCAGGCACTGTGAGTAATCCTCCAGTGGGGGAGGCATTCCAGCCAAAGGGAGCCATCTCTCACTCCTCAAGCCCCCCAGCAAAACCCCAAAATGAGCAGCTGTTTCCACAGGAAGAATTAGGGGCTTACCAGACATGGAGCTCTCAAGACCTATTCTTCTGAAGGATTTTGAGAAGCATGTATATATATACTTCAGTAGAACGGGAGGACTTCCTCTAACATGAAAGAATCAAGATTGCAGATCTCCTGGCCTCTCTTGGCTTGCTGGACCCTGAGCTGGTTTCCACTTTCAGCTGGGTGTAAAAAGCATGTTCTTATTTCTCCTCAGCACCAGGCTGACAGCACAGAAGTGTAGACAGTTATGTTAAGTAAAACAAGGTGGGAAACCCAGCTTCCTGGTGCCCATTAGCAGTGCCACCTTTGTGGTCTGTGGGCAATGTCTGTCATGGTGCCCCTATATCAGCCGCAGCCAAGCTCAGCACCTGTGAGGTACACGGGGCAAACCTCACAGGGCTGCGGGCTCCAAAGGTGAGCAAGCAGTACAGCCGCGCCATCACCCATCCTTACGCCTGCAAGCAAAATTAATTTTCCATGTATTTTTTATTCCACTGCCAGTCCTCTGAATCACCACGTCCTTCCCTGCTTCCCCCTCACTTTTGTGCACACCTAGCTTGCCTAATGTTTTTTGAAAGATGAAAAAAATCAAAGATCACTGCCCACAGAGGTTTTACGATATTCCTGTCTTTGCCTTCTTCGTTGGGCAAGGCACACAGTACCTGCAGGAACAAAAAATATGTGACATTTTCCTTGATCTTTATGCTAATAGCTTTATACTAAATGCAGGAATAATTTCAAAATACCAAGAAAGCAATTAAAAGAAAAAATCCAAACCTGACATGTAATAAATAATTTAACACCTCACCCTAATGTAACCTGCAACATCTTCAGTCACGTTGTGGATGTACACTCATCAGTTTTTGTGGTGCTTTGCATAAATTTCATTAGTAGGAACAGAGTAATATTAAAACACACACATAGACACTATTTTCTGGCTTTTCAGTTCATTATGAAATACTTCACCTCTGGGCAGATGACTAATATGCTATTAAATTTCTCTATCCTTGAGTTGTGTCATAGCCAAAAAAGGGGTGCAGTCACTCATAATCTTTATTAAATGAGCTGAATACACCTACTCAGGGAAAATGCTGTTGTATGACTTTAATGTGTCCTGCAGCAGCTTCAAGTGGTGGAGCTACAATAATAAAGCCATAGTGAAAACCGAGGGAAATTTCCATTATAACTCTGTGCTAAATAGTTTGGGAGGCATTTGCCAGAAGCTTTAAATTTCTGGTAAGTGGAAGGAAAACTTTGCCTGCCTCTTGTGTTTTGGCGGTTTGTGTTTGACCTGGGTCTGCCCTACAGTCCAGTCCAGATGACATATGTTCACTGCCATGGAAAGGTACTTACTTTCTTTTAGTAATAAAAAAGAGGTCTGCATAGTTGTACCCCAATACTAGCCAAATTTTGGCAACCCCAATTTAGATCCTCTCTCTATCAAGGACTCCTCATTTAATTTTCCTTATTTTCCCAGACCTTTGTTTTCTTGGATATAAACCAGGATAATTGAACTGATATTTTTGCTACTTCCACTTGCAGTGGATTGTGTGAGCCTCATCTACAGAGGCTGATGCGGTGCCCTGCTCCAGCACTGAGGCTGTGCCTGGAATTGGGGAATTTAACTGCTACAGATGTGTTGAGGTGCTGCAGCACTGCAGCTAATTTCTCTTATATTGATACTTAAGCAAGGGATAAAACCAGTGATGACTCTATGGTGTAGCAAGTCACTGCTGCACAGTATGGTGTTTATGTATTTGGGGATACAGTGAACTCTAGTGAAACGTTTGTATGGGACAATATCATTCTCAAGAAATGTTTAATTTCAGCTGTTTTGTTATAAAATTTTAATCTTGTTATGGATTAATCTTTATCAGAATAGACATTAAACTTGAATTGTTCCTTATTGATTTAATTATTAAACAAACTAGACATAAAATTCCCTTTTTTTTTTTAAATGAGAGGCAAAAATATGAAACAACTGTTAATCACAAATCCAAACATCTTATATAATATACAGTGTGGTAGGAAACCTTTTGTGAATATGATTAAGACTAGAACCAGCCTATTTTCAAGGGGGAATAGAAGACACTTCACCTTACCGGCCATAAAAATTTCTCTTTGAAATGTTTGATGAGTTAAGCTAGTGATTTCAACAGGAAAAGAATTTTCTTGGGTAACTTGTGGTGAAGAATTTGCTTCTTTGTCACTGTAACATCTTTGTCTACCCTTAAAGCTGATCGTATTAAATGTTAGGTGAGTGACACAACGGCATAAGGAACACAAACCTGTTTACCCCTGCAGGACCAAACTTGACAGAAAATTTGGGATAGTGTTCTGGCAATAGCTGACAGTGACAACATTGAAAATGAATTTGCCTTATGAACAAAAACGTTCAGTGTCTTGTTATGAATGGAGAATCATCTGGTTTGTTTGTATTTAGCGGTATATTTTTGTTTGGGTAAGGAAAATATTTTTAAATTAAAGAAGAAATATTCAGTTAGTTTTTTCTAATGTTTGTAGGCTTTTTCCAAGCTTGGAATTATTGAAACAAACTTGGAATATTATAGAGATTTTATTTTGTAGTTAACAGGTTCTTTGTCCTCTGTTTGGGGCATATTTCAGTAATAATGCTGTAAAATCTGGGAATTCTAGTAAATCGTAGTTATTCTGGTAACTCTACTGATATAATGTGTAAATTCTAGTAATTTTAAGAAATGTCTGTTGCAGCAAAAGAATGACATGGAAGCTAAATTTTGAATCTTTTCAAGGAAGGAAAAGCAAACCTTATTTATTTCTCTGAATAATTTCATCCTTCATAACTTCATCCTTCCTTTATCCTTACTTATTTTGTACGTTGGATTACTGTAGAAGAACCTCAATTGATAAACTATTACTCAACATGAAAAAAGGAAAAATTGGCAGAATGGTAATGACTCAAGGACCTTTTTAAAAACTGCTCTTCAAGATGCACACTTATTCTGAATGCCTTGGCTTTACAATTCTTACCTTTGGCCTTACAGTGCTGTGTAATATGTAATTTTCTGCACAGCAACATTTCTCTTCTAATTTCTTGGATATAAATTGCCTAATGTTGATCTTAAAAGAACTTCCAAAGTGTCTAAAGGCTTAATGGGAAAGATACAGCAATGTGACTGTGACTAGAATTCCACCGAGATAAAGATTAGATTGCCACAGCTATTCTACTAATGAAAGGCAAACCCTATCCCTATCTCATTATGATTGTCACAACAATAAAGGTTCTTATCGTGGAACTATTTTAATTTATTATTTCTGGGTTTTTATAACTTGTAACTTTATTCAAAATGGATACAATCAGAAAAAACTAAACCAAACAAAAAACCCCAAACACTATGTGGATCAAAATAAATAAATATTTTAAACACTTTTTTGTGACAATCACTTGGTCTTAAGGGTAGTTAGTACATCTAAGTGATTAAAAATTAGGGTCCTACAAATACCTGCTATTTCATAACACCAGGCTACAGACAAAGACAACAGGAGAGCAGTCACACAACAATACAGTTTTTATTAAACTAACAAACCAACAAGTCATAAGCACATTAGCAAAAAAGATGTATAATTTAGATGTCAAGCTGATACATATTGGACTAACTTCCTTACCCCTTAAAATTCATAAGTCTGTACAGGTCTCATAGCATGATTCAGATCTCGTAATTTAACGAAACAAACTTAATCAGAGTTGTTAATTAAATAAAAATTCCAATAGAGAGATAATTTAGCAGGACTAATTAAGGACCTACTTTCTTTTCCTCTATCACTCTGTGAAAAGTTCTGCAAAGGTGTAATTTGCTAATTAAATCATGTGATCCAAATCAGTGTTTCAGGCACTTAATTGCTTGGTGTTGGGCTCTTCTTGAAGAAATAGAGGAAATTTCCATGACAATTGAGTGTGTACCTTCTTTTTATTAATTTTTTAAACTATCTTTTTAGTTAAGATGCTGATAACTTCTTTTTCTGTACAGTCTTAAAAAGAAATTTTAAGAAACCAGGGAAGGCTTTGAATTTGGAATATATTGAGACTGGGCATGCTTGAAGTTGTGCATTTGCAGGCATCTCTCAGGAGTAAGCTGATCTTCAGGTTAAGTGCAGCAATGTACTGAAGGGCACCCTCATTTCTTTCCCCGTTTGCCAGTGGACAGAAACACAGGTTCTACTTGAAGGATGTATTTCTGTAATTTTGCGCAATTATTTTTGTTTTCCCCTCCTTCCCTCCTTGTTTTTATGCGAAAAAATGATGTCTTAAAAATTAGTGAAGACTCAGTTTAGCTGTTTTCCTAATTTCTTTCTGATGCAGATAATTTCTGCATTCATGTTAAGAATGAAATATCATTTTTTATTGGGTGCTGATGGCGAATGGAGGTGGCTACAATCTATCTTTGAGAAGTTCCATCACCAAAAGGCTAGATGATGACTTCATTGGTTAAAAATGCTGAATGTATTTAACATATTCTCATTTACGAAGATGGAATTTGACCTTGGAAAATGTTAGATTTTAAATCAGCTTCCAGCACTGTCCTGAGTTTCCAGGTAGTATATTGATTTCCATGGCAGGGATGACCACATGATAAGGATCAATAACAAAACTCCTCATGAAGTATTCAAGGCTGCAAATCAGGCTGAGTGCAGCATATAATCATTAATAATAAGAAAAATTATAAACCAGAAAACATCCATTCTTGTAAAAAAATCCCCATAATCCTATTTTCAGAACAGATTTTTGAGATTTCCCTCAGGGTTTCTAGTTTACTCAAGAACAGAGTTGGATTTCTTGGTTAAAGGCTATAAGCTTCTTGTGGTTAATTCACTGGTTTTTTGTTTGTCTGTTTTGTTTTCATTTATTGTGGTTTAGTTTGTTTTTTTTTTCATGTTTCTAGCACCATCATCATTACAGAAATCTGAGGTACTAATAAGAAGGGGGGGGGTAATCAATGGGACTCACAATGAACTACAGTTCAATTTTTGTTAAGGAAATTTTTTACATGTTCAAATGCAAACCACTTTTCTGGCTGTTTGTTCCTACCATCCTGTTTCCCATGTGGGAAATGGAAAAGCTAAGAACAAGTGTCACAAAGACTACACAGTTTCAGTGCTTTACCAAGAAGTTTCTCTTTGGTTTAGTGCCTAGTATTCGTAGTTCCTTTTTCTGATTTGTGATTGACTACCTGTATGCTCTAGATTTTCAGAAATTGCTTAGGTAGCTGCAGTTTGAGTTTAGCCCAACCCTAGAAATATGAGTAGCAATTTAGTTTTATTTATTTAACTTCCAGTTTGTAGCAGTAAGTTAACCTTTTCCCAGCAGTGGGAATTCAATTCCATATGAGGGTGTTTCTGCAAATTTTCCAGTTTTCAGAAAAGTTTTTCCAAGACAATATTGCTATGGGCTGGAGGGGTTTAAGGCTACCAGATCCTCAGCCTTGCAGGAGCTTGGATGCCATGCTGATTTTCACATCCTGCTCCATAATTTACAGGTATTTAGCTATCTATGGCAACTTTGCGAGGCCATTGTTATTGATCTTATTTCTCTAGTCTGGAGAGTAGTTAAAATCAGCATTTTTGTAGCTGTGGTTTTATATTGTAGCAGTGCTGCTCTTATCCAGCTGCTCTAACATGTCTTGGTGGCATCAGTGACCACCTGAATGTCAGGAACAATAGTATAGCAGTGCCTGGATACACCTCTCCTCTATGCCTGTTCTCCTGGCAGCCTAAACCTGAAATAAGCATGGTGTGGAGACATTAGACTGGAAAACTATGAAATGGGGCTGTCTTCCAGTAGTCATTCTGACTGCTTTACATCTTTGCATTCTGTTTGTGCTTCTTTAGCTAGATGTAAAGACACAGACAAAACCTCACCGACTTCGTGTCTTAATGTCTGTATTTCCTTTACCTTCAGGTGACGTGAAGATGTGCTGGCAAGAATTCATTAAAATATTACCGTAATGGAAAATCCCAAGAACTTTGAGTCATGAACAGGGTGATAAGTATACACGGGGTCTGCACAGGACAAACCACTTTAGTGCCCATTTGTAAAATTATCTTACCTGAAAATGTTTAAGCATGGCACCATGCCTTGAAAAAAAATCTCCCCCACCTATCTCTGAAATTTCTAGGGTTAATATGAGAATGGCAGGATTAATGATATCAAACCATCTCCTGTTTTGTATGACCAGTGATAAACTCCTAAGCACTACTGGAGAACCACCTTTGTTAGATATGGCCTGATCAGACTTGTTCTTCTATTGTAGCTCAAGATTAAAGCATTTCTTACCACCATACTTTTTTTAACTAATCCTCTTTCTGGTTGACTCATAACAGCTGTTAAATAACTAGATATTTGGCTTAAGATGAACTAAACCCATAAATTTAAAAGTGATACAATAACCAACTCCTTTGTGCATAGCAAGCTGCTTCTGTCATCATGTGAATGCTTTATGCTGACCTCACTGCCTGCATCTGATTGAACTGATCTAACACCACAGTGGACAAAAGACAATAAAAATGTTGATTAGATATTTCTGATGCATTGTGGAGAAGGATAGAGACCTCATAGGACAGAAACCACATAGCAGTGAGAGGCATTGTGTGAGGGGAGGTGGAAAGGTTGACATAACGTTTTTGAAATGTCTGAAAGATTGGTTGGAGTTTGTTCCCTAGTGTTTCAACGGCAGCACGTGCAAAACCTACACATGCCTTGTTTTTCCTCTTTTCTTTGCCCCCTTTGTCAGTTATTTAGCAGTCTTTCTTTCCTCCTGCGACTGTACATGAAGTCACAGCCTTGTCATGGATGACACAGTACATTCACCATTTCTCTCTGCCTTCTCAGATGATCTGATTTGTCAGAAACTTAGTAACTGGTAGTAACTAGCAGCTCATTGTCTCCAGACCACAGCGCTTTGGAAATGTTCTTTTTCTAGTGGGAGAGGCTGACACCTAGAGAAGTAAAATGACTTGCCCAAGCTCATGTAGCCCAAAATCAGTCTTTTTTTCACAGCTTCCTCCTAATTTAGATCACATGGAGTCCTCATGCCTTTTTTTCACAGTGAAGAGACAATATGTACACATATAGGCTTTTATTAAAACAAATCTATGTAAAAGCTCAACGAGAAGAAAAAAAAAAACCCTTGGTTTTTCCTCCTGTTGACCAAATGAACTTGCTTCCTTATCACGTATTCTCTTGGTTCAATTTGCCCTGGCTCTAAGGTCTCCTTTAACCTTTGCAGTGATATTTAAAAAGACCTCATTTATTGTTGGATTAAATCTAGGAAACAAGATTTTATTTTTTTCAATGTGAACAGGTTTCATGAAACTGGAGTAGAATTTTAAACTGAAGTGGCAATTTTAAAGGTTATAGGTACTTTCTGAAATATTTTAAAAAGACCTTCAGCTTTAAGCTTGTGAAAAGTGCCTTAGGACTTCAAGGTTAATAATGTGAGTAATGTGTCATCTCAGTGCAGACCTGAGTTCATAGGATAGTAATTCATACCCAGAAATGAAAATCTTCAGTTTTGTTCTAGCCACAGCAAACATGGGATCACCAATGGTTGTGGGCACCAGTGGTTTCAAGACATTTAAGTTCCTTCTGTTTTGCGTTATATTTGTGTTGTCGGGGAGCCTAAGAGAGCTTAGTTACACTGTAATGTAATGAATGTAATGAAATAACAGCTTTTTAAAGACCTGATAAAGTACTTACAATAAGGCAATTACATGGATACTACTGGCGTGAGCGAGGTGATAGCAAATAGCACTGATGTGATTCGCTGATGTGATTTGCTTATCTCCTTTGAGTGTAAAAGGCAATGAGAGAGAAATATGAAGATGTTCACCTGAAAAATGAAATGGAGAAACCACTGTCACTGTGAACTACTCTGCAGGATCAATACAAAAAGAGAAAGGTAGAGACTGGAACATGAAGAGCCTTGACAGTGACAAGAAGTCAACTGTATTTGGTGAGAAAGCAATAACAATTGTGTTAGTTCCTCTCTTTGCCCACCCCTTAATAACCCATTGACAAAGTCTGAGTCAGTGTAGAAAGGTTGAGAGACATATTTCACATAGGCAGAGGAGGGAGACTGATGGTGAGACTGCAGAGAGGGTATCACAGACACCAGCCATCACTTGCATTTGTACATGTAATGCTCAAGAGACCTCCTGGCCTTGCACTGTCCTTTGCCCAGGATGGGAGCAGGGTCTCCTTCAGAACCGGGGGCTTCGCTTTCTGGGAGAGGATGTGATGTGATGTGATTGTGATGTGATGTGTGATACGTGATGTTAAGTGATGTGATGTGATGAGGCAAAGGGGATGTAGCACATCACACCACACAAAACTGGCCTTTATTAGCTGTGCTGTTCGCAGCGTGACTGCTCCACACCTGCAGAAGGAAAGGCTTTCCAGGGGACTTGGGCTCTGCGTCAGGGCTGATATGAATGGTCCAGAGTTGATTGCACAGGGTCTTTAGTTAACCATCAGGAAAAATAAATAGCCCGTGTGGTATGATGTCCAAGGGTTTCTGGAAGAAGAACAGTTTTCATAGAGACTCAAGTCTTCCCAGTTTTTGTTCTCTCCCTCTGCACACCTTCATATTCTGCCAAGTATTTCCTCTTAAACACATCCACATCTCTGTCCCGGATTTAATTCCTGTCATCAGCTTCACTTCATCTGCAATCATCATGCTATTGAAATCACACACTCGGAGGCACCTAGTGAAATGTACAAAGATCTCTTCAAAAAAATTTTTGCAGTCAGACATGCATCCAGTTGGCTTATAAACACATGCTTGAAAAGTGGAATTTTTCAGCCCATTAGTGCCTCACATTTTGGCTGTAGGGAGCAGCTGTGCTCATGTCATGGACATATGTGGCTTTGGAAGACACGATATAGTTAGATTATTGGCACCAGATGCACAGGAGGGACTGCCTCAGAAGTCTGAGCCAAACTCCATGCTGTTCATCACTTGTCTGGCTCAGGAGGTGGTGTTTGCCACTGGCTCCTGCTCTTTCATCCACCCTCAGTTTGGAGAATTCAGCTCTTTTCCCCAGATACAAAGCCATGGAAAAACAAATTAAAAAAATCTTAAGTTTTAAATATAGTTATGCATCAAACACAGATTTTAAATGTCAGTCCAGTGTTCCTCCTCAAAGTTACGCCCTCTTCACACTCATTAAACTGCATGTTTTACCTGTTTTACAACAGACACGAGTATCAATATATGACTGGGGATGAGAAAGCCATGTAAACAAAGAGAAGCAAAACCAACCTGAGCACGTGCATGAACTTGTTCCGAAGGTGAAGTGCAGTAATTGTTCTTTAGAACAAAAAACCTAATACTCATCTTCCTTCTTCCTGAAGGACTATCTCCCAAGAGAACCTGTAAACACTGCCAGGCAAAAAAATCTGGGAAGGAGTTTGCCATGGGCTGGAGAAGTCAGAGGACTGGTGACTGTGGAGCTTTTAGTGGACAGCAAACAACAGCATGAGCTGCACCTATGTAGCATGTACACTTCAAGAAGTGTTTCTAGCCCTTTCTCTCTGTTAAGCTAATGTCAAGAAGGTCCAGCACTAGACAACAAGGAAAGGAAAGCAATGCACTTCAATTCCTGGCTAATGCCCTAGGCTATGCTGTGGCTGAGACATGGGTTACTGGGGAATAGGTAGTTTAGAGGAACAAAATACCTGTAGATGTGACACGTTTGTGACATGCAAATCAACTGATCATGACATGATTTTTGAAGCCATCCATACAAAGATAATTCCCCACTTAGAGGTGATTGTTTTGGTCCGTAAGCATTGACAGAGACACACATGTACAATGATGTGTGTTTACATGTGGCTATCAGGTACTCTTAAGAGGACTATGGAGCAAATTTCCTAAACAAATGAAGGTGAATATTTTGGTCTCTGTTGCTGCTACCCACTTTGCTTATCTGTAGTCATTATGCTATTCATTCACTCCAAAGCAGCTCTAGTGCTTTCTCTGAAGTGGAAATACAGGTATTGCCACGGCAAGAAGGATACAGAGTTTAAGTTTATTCCAGTTAGTAAATCTAATCCAGCAGATAAATACAACTACTGATGCTTTTAATATATGACACACAGTTGTGTTCAACTGCTGCAAAAATCAACATCCCAAAATTTCAGACATAAATGGAACAAGACTTTTGCAAAAAGTGAAGTTATGCATTGCAGTTTATGTGATGTATGTTTGGTGAAGTAAGAGTAGACTGTCAAATACTTTCAACACTTCAGAGAGAAACTCAATATTACTGATTCATAGACCCCCGACCATATCAATCTGAAAATATTCTTTTTAAGAATCAAAAGTGTTCTTACTGTTGCTTTTCAATACTTCAGCTTAGCTTCTCTTTACAGTATGCCCTAGCCATTTCTTCTATTCTAGCAGTGCCAAGCAGACCTGAAATTGATGGTTTACTGGGAGGAAGCAGCCACAGCCACTGAATTGCTGTGCCCTGGCAGTGCTTGGCTGGGTGACTGGGATGTTCCTTGGAAAGATGGTAACAGATGTGAAGTGATCCTTTGTTTTGCAGCTGCTAGTTGTAATGACCTCGCTGCAGCAGACACAAAGTGGGTCAGTATGAGAATCTGGGCCTTTTCTTATGGGTGCTGGGGTCCATGGTAAGGACTAAATTAGTTCTGAGCATGAAACATATTTGCAAGATGAAACAGTGATATACCTAAAATGTTTGTAGCTTGATTTGCTTTTTTAATCCCTCTTGCAGGAATAGGCATAATATCAAGCTCCAGATGGCTCTGAATTTTTCTCTCTCTCCTTTTTTCCCTTTATGTTTTTGTTTATCTGTAGGCAGAGCCTTCTTCTGTTTAATATTTTCTAGATTCTTTTGTATTTATTTTTAGCCTCCTCTAACTCTGGATGTAAATTCTTCAGACAGGAATTTCTACATTTGTAACATCTAATGCATCATTATTTTTGTCTTAATTTTTTTACTGTTTACAGGAAGAGTAAAAGCCACAAGAATGCAGGAAATCCTAAATGAAATGTAACTAAATCCTTCACTGTTCTCTGACAAGATGGAGAGGCTACTTAACTGTTGATAGGACACCTTCTATATTCAGGAGAACTAAAAAGAACACGTGCTCCATCAAGAGTTTTCTACATTTGCCATGACATGAACTTTTCTCAAGCACTCAAAACTGTCAGGAAATTTTGCTCTCTTCATCATTCAAGAGGAGAGGAGAGCATCCCCAAATGACAACTTATCTCTTGCCTATGGAAGACAGAGAATGTGGGATTTCTCATCTTTTCAGCACCCTCCTACTCCATTATCATCATGATATATCATTTTATGCCAAGTGTCAGAGATTTGGTTGTGGAACAATTCAAGTGATGGCATTACCTTATGAAACAGTTTGTGGTTATCTTCCCTTTGATCTGTGCCAGTGCTGGTATGGAAATAGTTTCATCCACATGTTCTTGGGTTTTAGTCTCCCTCAGGCAAGAGGAAACTCGTCAAAGACCACTTTGTTGCTAGACTCGAGGCTGTACATAGGCATAAAAAAGTCTGTCTGCTACCCAGTGAGATGTGCTACCAGGCTGACATGTTAGCCTCCAAATAGCTATCCCAGAAAATAGTTGGGATAAGAGTCATTTAGTCAAACTACTTGGACTGTTAAATTTCTGCCTAGCACAGAGAAAATTTTCCATATTATTACAAATTTTTATTATCTTTGGGCATCAAGAGGCTTTCTCCATAGATTAGAGCAAATAATACAACTGTCCAGAGAAGAGCATTTGAGTATTGTGTTCATGCCACCATTTGCAAGTCCTCCATCAAAACAGGTTTCTCTAGTTACTTAGAATTAATTGGTAAATTTAACATGCCATGAAACAAAACAGTAGACCCACCACTGATAACCACAGCACATCTTCTATTAGCTTTTTCACTTCGTAATTTTTTTTATTGTTTCATTAGTTTACATCTCCTTTTTAAGACCACCTGGGGAATTTTAGAAAGTCAGACCTTATTTACAAACCATCTGCCCACTCTGGCATGTTGAAATGTCACTCTGTGTGCTGACACAGTATGAGAGGTATAATTGACAGATGCCTCTAGGGGTGGGTGGAGGAGGGACAGGTGGAAATTGTTACAGAGTTTCTCCTGGAAATTAATTATGTTGCAGGAGTAGCAAGATAAGCTCTGGTGGTGAAGAGGAATGAGTGTGCAGAGGTATTACCCAGAAAAAAAGAACTACGACTATGTCAGGTTTATATGATGTTTAATAGCATGTGGAAGGTGATAGTTTATACAGCTGTAATATGTAAGTATAGTGCAAGCATGACAATAGTGGTTGCTTTAGCACTATTAAGCTGTAAGACAGCTATAAGATAACCTTAATGGTGGCAGTGGATAGCTACAACAGCCTTAGCACCATGCAGTCATGGAAGAGTTAGCAGCACACTACTATTGCTACGATGGCTGTTCCCAAATCCCTGGATTCTCCTGGTGTCACAAGGTCTGCAAAATCCCGCTTTGATCCATGAGCATCCCTGGTGATGGCTCAAAATGTCAGGATGTTCCATATGGTCCAAGTGATCTGGAAAAGAGCACAGCCACCATAGGAGCTAATGTTCACAACTTGGTGGCAAAAATGCTGTCCCTTTTCTGCTGACCCCACCCTTCCCCCACCTTGGACAACTTGGGTTGTCCAGTTAGCTTTTAAGCACCATGACCTATGGCCTTCTGGGCTTCATTTCCTCCATTTTCTGGACAAATTCATCACTACTGAGTCACTTGCTGAGCTGATCCAAATGTGAAGAGTCACAGCATCTTCTTATTACTGTGTATTCCTCATGCAGCTCCTCCCCAGGGGAGACCATTCCCTGAAAGCTCTCAGAGGTCAGAGGTGGCTTCTGCTTTCATCATTGCTCAAGGCATCCTAACCATGCCATTGTTGCACTTTTTGTCGTAAGTTCTACAAATCATGTTAAATGAGCAGGACAGTAAATCTCTTCATGACAATGTCAGCAATTTAATTGTGGTCTTACAGATATCCTAAGGCTTTATAGTTAGGCCAGGACAATGGTACATTAGTATATTAGTCTTTCATCAGAGATAATGCTAAACCTATTTGTTATGTTAATATTAACAAAGTTGCATAAAGGTTTTATTATGGCTCAGTGGTCCCCTCTCCCCTGCTTTGAACAGAGACCTCTGCAGGCATTGGGTTTCCTCTTCCAAATTCATATCAAGATTTTCCCTTTACTTTGATTTTTCTTCTGTATCATTTGCAATTTACAAAGTACATATCAAATAATGGGCTATGTGACATAGCACGGACCATTTAAAGTAGGCTGATTTTATTCTTTCTTGACTAAGTATTGATAATAATTCTGGTCCTCTCTAAGTGTTAGCCACACAATTTTGTAGACAATACTAATTTCTTCATCACAATATATTTTTGTCCCATTAATTCCCCCATTTTCCCAAATGTTAAGAATTATTTTGAGGTGTGAAGAAAGAAAATGACTTGTTTTATGACTTTTCAGGAAAGTATACATTGAATCAATTTTGTTACAGAATGTTATCCCAGTGATCTGACTTATAAAACCTTAAAAACGAAGTTAGGGAAGTTTTCAAATCAACCGTAGTATTTGTATGTGCAAATCTATCAGTCAAGGCTGGAAGCATGAAGAGATGAATAAGTAGGTTGCCTCTGCCCTAACATATGTGCTATACAGAATTGGGCACATGTCCAAGCCATACATTTGATTCTGTTGCTCCTGTGCAGCTAACAGTGTGTTTGCTATAAACTGCTGACGGTTGGGATTTGATGAGTTGTGGCTGAGCAGAGCAAAAAGTCTACAACAGGGTTCATGACTCACCAGCTTGGATTTGTTAGGACAAGACACAGTTATTATTGAAGTCTGTGAGGAGGAAGCCTCAGGATGCAGGACCCCCATCCCTGTCACCCCCTCAGGACACAGCTGATTGAGTTCACTGGTGTTTATCTTCCCCTCACCCAACCTGAACCCAGCATGGCCAACAGGAGTTCAAGACTGATATAACATACTTTAGCTGGTGTTTTGTACGCAGTTATTGATGTTTTCTAACCACAAAAAAAACACCCTCATCTAGAGGTGTTGTCTCCCAGACACCATCTCCCAAATGGTATTATGAGAAAACACTAATTTCCTGTACAGGATCTTTCAGCATTCAAATGTTATGTTTCTTGGTCTTCCAAGGCTCTGGAAACTACTGTCTTTCCAAACTGTAGATAGTAATGATCTCTCTGTGAAGCCAAATACAATTTCTAGGACAGTGGTTGCATATTTGATGTCTACTTAAATATATGTCATATATCTAATACATCATACCGTATGATACAATATATTGTATCTTTTTCTGCATGTATGTGTATAAAAATGTTTGGGGTTTTTTTCCCCCTTACTAGTATTTCTTAAGACGCTGTAAAATAAGGAATAGTAAATTTTCCCAAAACCTTTTTTTCCACCCCGTTTCTTCAGAAATTTTATATTTGGTCCAGGCAGAACTTGTCATTTAGGTGTCCCACAGCCTTTGAGTAACATTTCCAGAGGGCACTACAGCTTGTGTGACTGACTCCCTCTGTTACCTAGCTGTCTTTTGAGCAAGATTATGTCTCCTATCCCTTCCCACAGGAATTATTTTTTTCCCAGGGCAGCAGGCTCTTAAAAAAATTTGATCAAAAAGAATCATCATATTAAACATAAAATTAATTAATTAGAAAATGGCAGGACATTTTAACATAAGAAGAGAGGAAAGTTATGCCTATCCTGAAATATATTCTTGATTAGATTTTGAACTACACGCAATTCAAGCATTTGCTAGTTTAATAAGGTGTATTTGATGGAAGTAACCATTTTCTCAACATAGGGAATTCAAACTGCTTTTTTTTTTTTTTTCAGTTATAGAATATTTTACCATAACTATGCTTTACTTAAACTTCTGTAGAAATATCTCCCTAAAATAACAATTTCTTCTTGGGAACACTGGCATTTTCATAGTGTTAAGTACATACATTAATAGATAGAGATGTGCCAAATTTACACAAAAGACATTAATCATTTGAAGACACTTATTTAGTGATTATATTTATGCCAGCCTCACCAGAATGAGCTGTCACACAGCATTAGTCACTTTTTTGCATTATATTGGTGGCAGAGGAAGTAGAACTTCTGGGAACTATCCAAAGCTGTATTAGTGGTGGTGGCAGGTCTACACATCTTTTAAATAGCTTCAGGGATGATGACTCAACTACTTTCCCTGTTCTAGCCTGTTCAAATGCCTGACCACCCTTTCAGTGAGAGTTTTTTCCTAATATCCAATCTAAATATCCTCAGGTGAAACTTAAGGCCATTTCCTCTCATCTTGTCACTTGTTACTTGGGAAAAGAGACCGACTCCCACTTCCCTACAGTCCACTTTCATGTTGTTGTGGAAAGGGGATGAAGTCTCCCCGAGTCTCCTTTTCACCAGGCTAAACAACTCCAGCTCCCTCAGCTGCTTCTCATAAGCCATGTGCTCTAGACCCTCTAATGTGCTGGCTCTTAAGTCTGCATTGACTGCATTTTCTTAAAAAAGGTTTTCTACCAGTACTTTATCCATTTATTTTCCAGATGCAATAACCTGACCCTTAAGGTGTCAATAAACTGGATAAAATCCAAGTTATACCACCACAGTTCCCCTTTCACCAATTTGTAAATATGTCTCCACCAATAATTTCAACACTTCAATCATTTCAGTCCTACTAACAAAGCTCAGTAGCAACAACCATAGAACCGTGTTGTGTAGGAGGCTTCCAAATCCTCCACATTTTCTTAAGATTTATGCATTAATACAGTCGTAACATATTAATTGCATATTTTTCTTGTAATAGTTTTACCATTCAATCATAATTATGTTTTTTTTCTTACTTCACAGATCTCAAGTTCCATCAATGCAATGAATTATTTTCTGCCTGGAAAAGCTGTTCCAGATTTGGACACAAAAGTGATCAGAGTACCATTTGGTGATTTCTAGATGAATATTTTAATTAATCTTTTTTTTCAGATACATAAGGCCATACATTAATTTATGTGAAGTTTAAATTAATAGTTCTTTTTCATAGTGGGTAATTAATCCATGGGTAATAAGTTGTATTTATAAGTAATGCGATGTGTTCTTTGGGCCTGTGAAACAATTACAGTCTTTCTATATGTAAGCAGGATTCCAACGGGTGATTCCACATTCTCATGTTTTTTTGTACAGGTTTGTATGATACAACATAACACTGATCCTTTAGGGCTGTTAGAGCAATGCGAGTGTATCCAGCAAAAAAAAAATCAAAAAGTACTGGTCAGTTTCCTCAAGGAAACTCAAGGTAAGGCAGCAAATGAGTCTAATACCACCAGCCTTGTTCTAGTTCCTTAAAGGCAAATTTTGCAACAGCAAAATATGCTGCCAATTACTGATTTCCCACCAGTCCATGAAAATACATGTGCAGTGCTTGCCAAACTTCCTGCTCCACATCAGCCAAACCCATTTCACCAGGAGTTTCCCAGTGAAATCCAATGAAAGAATTTGCAAAATTGTGCAATCAGTATTAAATTTTTTTGTGATCACCCTGAAGGAAGAGGAAACAAGCATCTGTTGTTAGATGCGAGTGGTTGGTGCTTTTCAGTACGTGCTTTGGCAATCAATGAAATACATAGAGGAATAAAACATCATGGCATGCATTAGTAAAGCAAGCTATACCTCTCCATGTTCAGAACAGTGTTGTTTTCAAGCTGTTTAGGAAGTTAATTTAAACATTTCAAAGCACAAGAACAGTTATAACTGGTTCATTTAATACGTTTTATTTTAGACCTTCTTTTTCCCCCTGTGAAATCAATGGGTGTATCAATGGGCCTAAGACATTTAAAGTCCTATTAATAGACAGGGCAAACCCAACAGAATCAGCAGCCTATTGCTGTGACAGTATATCGTGATCCTGTTTCGGGAAAGCTTATACTGAGATATGAAATTATTTACCTCATTGCTAGAAGTAGCAGTTGACAAAGGAGAGGTGACTTTGTAATCGGGTCCCTGTGTGTTTGGCAATGAACTGCTGGCTGCCAAACCATTTCATGTGAGCATCACCATATTTTTCCGCTAACCCAGTGGGACTAAAACATGAACACAAAGAGGTAAAAGGGTCCTTCTGCCAGACTCTCCAGGACTATATTTCAGCAAGGAACACTGTAATTTTTTGAGACAGGACTTCATCCTTCATCCTTGGCCCACTTTGTTGCCATGGTGATAAGCCAATATAAAAACAAATGGATTTCATAGTAAAACAGCTAAATGAACAGGATTAGGAATATCCCCATTTCCTGAGGCAGATACAGTTCTGGTTTGGCAACGGATGGCCAACGGTGTGGCCCATCTGTTTTATTTTCTGATTATCGCACTTCAGTGTGGACATCAAATTCTTAATATACTTGATGAATAGTCACTGGATGCTTGGTTCTCAAATAGCTGTGAGTGGTTTTCGTCAAAGTCCCCAGAGTATATTCCATGTCCAAGTATTTGGACTTTCAAGACTCAGTCCGCTCTTTGAAAGGGGAATGGGAATGGTTACATAGGTGGTTTTCTTCTATTTTACATTAATATATATCGTTTGAACAGGGGTTGTTTTATTCTATGATAACTTCAAGCGCTGAAAGTAACGTGACTGCTTCCATGCTTAAAGGTCAATGGGAATTTAATACTCATGCTTACTCAGTCATATATAACAATCATCCCAACAAACAAGCAAAAAATAACTTGTTATTTCCAGTGCTAGATTTATTTCAAAATCCTTGACAAGTGCCTTATATTTCAGGAAAAAAACTACCACATCTAATCTAAATCTTATAGGTGTTTGTGATTTCAGAAATTTCACAAAAATAATTATTTTTACAGTGACTAGGCTTAAAGAAAAGTAATATAAGGCATATATGTGCAATTTAAGCTGCACAAGAAGTCAAGCAAGAAATGATTCACCTTCTAATTTGAAGTAATAACTTCTCATACCCTGCTTGTGATATGAAATGAAAGGAATTCACAAATAGTGCTAGTTTCCTTTCAGTAATACATTACAAAATTAATACTACTAATGGGTAGTAATGGGTGCTTAGTGGTGGGTTGAGCTCAGTGTCGAAAGATTGGAAAGGTGAAATATTCATGATTTTTCTTTTTTTTTTTTTTTGGAATAAAATATAAGGCAAATCTCTTTTCTGCTTTGAACATGGCAGATTCTTTGGAACAATCTACTTCCAAATTAGAGAAATTTTTAGGATTTAGAGAAGCAAATTCTGAATGATTTTGCTAATGAAAGCAGATTCTGAATGATTTTTACTCTTGTAAGAAGTTTTGGTTTAATGTTAGATATCTTCAGTTCATGAAAGAATGCGGTTGTCTTTTACACAAGCTTTCCCTTCTACAAGCAGCGAATGGACTGTGTCCAAAAAGCTTCACAAAATAGTTGTTCTTTGCCCACACAAATCTGGTCTATTATTAAGAATGAACTGAGCTGCAGATGTTAATAGTCTAATCATGTTTCTTAAATGAAAGACTGTTATATGTCATATTTGTTTGAATAGATAAGAAAATATTTATCCTTATTGGGATGATTTGTTCTTGTATCTGTTTAAACAACTGTCATCCTAGCATACGAAATACTGTCACGTTGGCATTGCTAAGCAGCACTTAACTGCAACATTCATTTAAGGTCTGCCTTTACTGAATGGTTGCATGTGTAATTTTGCAAAACATCAAACATAACTAACTTCCCTACAACTATCCACCAGCTAGATATGTGTGTTAGGCATTCCTATCCAAACTTTAAAAAATCTTAGATTTAGTCAACATGTAAATTGTGAAACAATTAACTGCTTGGATTAGTAGTGTTATAAAGGTTAAATGTTATAATCAGGTATTTTGCCCAACAATTGCCTTTGAATTTGCATGGAATTTTGTCATTTTCCAGTATTAACATGAGGCTTTCTCTAAGAGTTGCTCTAGTATAACAAAATAAAAGTTATTTTGTTTATTTGCCGTGTAATAATGAGAGGGATTTGACACTGTTTTTAACTACTCCTACAACCAATATCTTGACTAGAGAAAGCCTCATTTTTAAGTGTTATGCAAATACCTTATCCTTAGATCTTTGTTGTTGTTGTTGTTTTTTAAAGCCTGATGAAAGCTGTCTTGGGTGAAAGTAAAAAAAACAAAACCAAGACCACCACTGAATAACAAAATGCAGTATTTGAGATAATCTCCCTTTAAGGAACAGTTTTACTCAAAAAAGTTTTTCTCAAGAATTCTTTCTGCTCATGCACAAAGTAACATGTTGTTACATGCACATCTGTTTCCATAGGTTTTGTCTTCTGCTGTGGTCCAAGACATCAGAGCACATACAATGCAGAGCATCAACTAATAGCAAAAATATTTTGCTTTCTTTTCAATTTCTTACTGACTTACAGATATAACCAAATAGAAAGTTCCCCTAACAAGAGTATCAGCTGAAAAATAATTTAGATGATCAAGTCAAAGAAGCTCAGCATATTAGTCGCGTATTCTAATTTGTTGCTTATTTTTCTTCCCTTCCATAGCCATTATCTTTTGCCTTATATAACAACCTATTATTAGGCTAATTTCATTCAAAAGTCTATGACTCAGCTATTAATAACAGCAGAGATAAAGGAGCACTTTATCTGTTGTCTTTCAGATGGGTTTTAAGTTACACTGTTCCCAATGAGTCAGTAGCTCTTTCCCAAGAGCTTTTAAAATCCCCCGTTTCTGCCATTTAAACTCATGCCTTTTTCACAACAGTAGTAAGCAGCACATTCAGACCCCCAGTGTGTTCACCTACCCTGCCTGCTCACACATCAATTTACATTTACTCTGTTATTCAGCCAATCTTTCTTTGTTTTCCCAGCCATCCTTCTTTTCTGCAATTCAAATGAGTCATGGGATCCTGCAATCTGTTGCAATATAAGTTTTCCTACACACCTATTGAAAATGGTTTCCTGAGAGCCTCACTACAGGCAGTGACTTCAAATAGTTTCTGAATAAGGCACTGAGAATTATTTCTGTAGATGTGACTTTATTTAGCAGCTGAAGTACCCCGGTTCCATAACGCATCCTCCAAAAATATTTTTGTCTTTTAGCTTCTCCCTAAGTTCGTAAAATGTGGCACATCCTCTTTCAAGACTGCTGAGAAATGCTCTTCAACCATGTTATCTCTCAGACTGTTCAACTCTTGTCTTTGGTCTGGATGAGAGGGAGTTAATTTTCCCACTGCAGCCCTTACAGAGCTGTGGTGAGCATTGGTGGCCAGAAAGGTGTTGACAAAACACCAGTGCTGTGGCTGCTGCTGAGCAGTGCTCACACAGCACCAGCTTCCCTCTCCAACATTCCAACCCCACCAGTAGGCTGGGGGTGGGCAAGGTTTTGTGTGGGGACAGAGCCAGGACAGCTGACTCAAACTGGCCAAAAGGATATTTCATACCATGTGACATCTGGTCAGCAATAAAAGCTAAGGGAAAGGAGGAGGAGATGGAGGAGAGGGTATTTGTTCTTACCATGCTTCTCTTCTAGAGCAATTGTATGTACAGAAGCTCTGCTTCCCAGGAAACGGTTGCTCATTACCTGCTGACGGGAAGTAGAGAGTAAGTTTTTTGTTTTCCTCTGCTTCCATTTCAGGCCTTGTTTTGCTTTATTAAACTGCCTTTTTCTTGACCCTTGTGTTTTTTCCCATCTTATTTTCTTCCCTCTCCCAGTCCTGCAGAGGAAGGGAGTGATAGAGTGGCTTGGTGGGCACCTGGCTTCGAGCTGCTGTTCATAAAAATTGGATTTGTTCCCTGGTGTGCAACAAGCCAATAGTTACACATTTGAAAGAGAGGTTGATTGTTTATTTCAGAGTTGCGCAAGCCTGGGCGCTCACTGGTATTCCACAAATCAAGCACACCAACTATCAAAACTTTTTACTAATTTATACATGTTAGCAAACAAAGGAATTAGTGTACATTGGCTATAAATTACATAGTTCTCTTATTAATTAGTATCTATCTTCTGTTGATTAATTATTCTCGCCATCCTCATGCTAAGTAGTCTGCATGCTCAGTCTCTTCTTCTGAGTTAGTGGGTTTCTTGGGTCAGTGGTGCCTGAGCCAATGGTCATAGATCCCCTTGCTGGAATTACCTTTTACCCAGATGGAGCTGATTTCAGCACAATTGCTGAGTTGACTTTATTAGTTTCTTCCTTATCTTGGGAGTTCTGCCAAATGTCCTTGCAGCCCATAATTTCTACATTGTTTGTTTTCACTATCAGAGGACATCCCTGGATTCTGTTTCTGTATTTTCACTGCTCAAATATCTTCAGTTGCTTCTGTTTCTTATTATTATTTTAAAAATCTGGATGTCTGAGACTCTGCTATGGGAAACCTGGACTTGAGCCAGTTAGGAAACCTGGTCTGGTTTCTGAACGTGGCATGTGTAGCTGTGAAGGGCCTTTAGTCCCAACTCAGGTGGTACAAGAGTGACTGTCAGAGTTGTTTTTCTTGTGCCTTGTGTCTTGAGTTGGATGAGGCGCAAACACTTGGGCAGTGATGTCTCAGGATGCACCTCTGTGTTTGATTGAGACCCAGAGAATTCTCCTGAAAAAGGATTTTTGGGAAATTCTTTCCTTTCTATTTCCAGATGTGATCATGGTAGAACTACTTGCTTCGATAGCACAGCTCTCCTGCTCAGATGACTGACTGCCAAATGATTCACACTACACAAAAGTTACTCCTGATGTCTCTCTTGACATTTGGGATACTTCAATCTCATTACAAGGTGTGCATTAACTCATCACTTTTTAGAGAGTTAAGAACCAGCTGAGATGTTCAGTATTTTGACATCCTGACATCTTTTTTTATCAAGCCTTTAGTCTTGTTATCTGTAAGTAGTTTTACCATCTCATTTGGGTGTTGTTGGGAGAAGCATTTTAAAAATGTTGCTTGTTTCTCAACTACAAAAAGATAATTGCCATATACATAATGGATACCAGCAGACATGAAGTCTTTGTTCAAAGCATTGTCCCTTTACTAAGCCGGAAAGTAATATGTTCTCTGATTTATGGGGTTTATTTTACTGCTCTTATGATATTGTGTTAGTCACGTTTAGATTAGATAAACTAAAATATCAGGTATAAACTTTTAAATAGCTCTTCACTCCAAATATTTTACAATAGTTACTGAATTGAATTCTTTTTAAGTTGTCACCTTATTATCTCAAGACTCCTTTAATATTTTTGGAGGATGGAAAAATAAAAATGTATAAAACTCTTTTTCATTTCACATGCATAGAACCAATTTTTAATTGCTATTTAAAGCAGGATGACGAGCTAGATGATGACATATACACCAAGGTTTAACCAGGATTGCCACACAGGCTACATTAACAAAGAAACCACCCACACAATAAAAATGTAGAGGTAAATCACATTGCTGAAGGACGTAAGTTGTACTTGCAATGGATTCACATGAAACACTGATGTGGGTTTTATTTGGCACACCATAGCCAGATGTTGGCTAGAAGCACCAACAAACCTCAAAACAAAGGGTTAAATGCTCACTAAGTGAGCATTCACCTACACACAGGACCTGCTGGACCAGTGATCTAACCACAGAGAAATGGCACTTTGAGCCCACTAAGTGAGAGCAGGCAGAGGCATGAACAAAGTGAAGATATGGTCCTGTTCCTGCTACTTACCATTCAGAGCGAGGCTGTGTGGGATAGCTGCAAGAACATGTAGCAACTGAAGGATGCATTAGGCCAGCAGTGTGTACCTGCATGCCCATGGCCAGGAGGAAGAGCGGGAGGCACTCTGCGTCACATGCCTCTGAGTCACTGTGCCTTCTGGGCCAGTACCCTGGGATGCAGTTTACAATCACCAGGACCTAACTTTTAGTCATCAAAGTCATAGAGAAGTGATGCCTGAGCAGATCCAAGGAAGGCACCTGAAGTCAGAATGCAATCAAAGAGGGGTTAAGGGTAAACAAAATCCAGATGGGGCTTGAATAACTACAATTCAACATAAACCAGTGAAAATTTTATGTCAATCTTTTTTTCATTATTCCCTTTTGAATAATTGTGTGGTGGATGCAAGTCTAAGCTGATAGGCATATTAGAAAAAAATACTGGAAGTATAAGTATGTGGTAGATGAGTGAGTTTCAGCAGAGCCACACGGGGAAGCAATTTTTAATCTAGCTACCTAGATTAATTTTATAAGCACTTCTATGCACAGGTGATATGGATGAACTCATGTACTTCATGTACACAAACTGATATGGGGACAATATTAGGGAGAAGCCCACATGTCTGAACACTAGGAGACCAATGTAGCTATTAATTAAAATAATGCTCATGTTCTGTAACCTACATGATCTGATGTTCCCTTTTCTCTGTGGCATCACTGAAGAAAATGGGGACTTTGAGTCTGTACGTTACAATCAGGAAGAAAAGTATGACTGTGTAATTGAAGTATGGATTTTATCTTATGAACTAATGTCAGTAATGTCAAATGTCAAGTTCCTCGACCTCACTGCCTTATCTTGCAGATTTTATACAACCAATCTCATAGTGCATGCTTCTTTGCATGGAAGCTTTTCAAATTATTGTATCAGTAAATTATCTGTAAGCCTAAAAATTCTCCTTTCACCTGAAATTGGTGGAGTTGCCTGCTGTGGACTGTGCAATCTTCACTGCATTAAGATTATTAAGTGCTCAACGTAACAGTTTTGAAGCTGATGAGGCCATCTTCTTGATGGTCCCTCCCCAAGGGAAAAAAAATGTGCTAGCAAAGGAATTTTCTGGTGCTCGTTTTTCTAAAATGGTCCATTCAAGACACTTCCACTTGTTTCAAATTAGGGGGAAAAAACCTGTTCATTTTGCAAAGGAATGGAGCAGTGTAAAATGCTACAGTGCCACAGAAGACTCAATGTAAAGACAGATGTCTTCACTTCAGCTGTTATAAAGTCTTTTTGAACTTCTTCCATCAGCCTTTTGCTGACATGCTTTTGAGGGTTCACAGACCTCTCTGCTCCACGAGAGACCTGTAGAAACAATAAACTCTAGGTAGGATCATAATAAAAAATTGGAAAGTTAGTTTTTTAATTATTCCTGAACATGACCCTTGGGTGCTTACATGCAGTAGCCTTGAAGCTTACTTATGCTTAAAAATTATTTGTCCTAATACAAAACAGACTCTAATTTTTCTCTGAAGTCAATTGAAATCTTAAGTCATTACTCTGGGGACAGGGCCCAACAAACTGTTTCCAGTATGCAGGAGGAAAGATAAAATTAACATGGAATATGCAAGAGAAAGCTACTTTTCACAGCAAGAGCATATGGTTAATATAGGTTTCCTTTTGGAAGTAAATACAGGTCAAGTCTTGGCTGATGCAGAAGGATACAGAAGACGTTCTTCCTTTAACATGTTTGTAATACTCCATCACTACTGAAAGAAATTATGTGAATTTGTAGGGCAGAAACAGGAAAGTTTACAAGCAGTACAGAATAATGGGACCTCGTGACACTGAGGTTGGCATGAATGAATGCAGAAGATAAACTGGACTTGACTGAGGCTTTATTTTCACTTCTTTCGTGCAAATAGTGTTTCTTTGAAGTAAAATTGGCAAAAGCAATTCAAAGCTCAGCTACAGCGTACACAGCACTGGTATTTCTTTGCAGTAACTTTTGTTGTAATAATAATAAAAAAAAAGTAGGACCTTTTACCTTGAAACAGTTCTTTTCATCTTCAAAGCATTTTCACAAATATATTCTAGCTAATCTAAACACCCCTTTAACGCAGTTAAGGTTGATTACCACCATGATTATGACTTTACAGGAGGGACAGGGTTTAAATACTTAAACATGGAAAAGTATTTGATGTCAGAAGAGGTATTAAAACTCAAGGGTCACTAAGTCCTAATTGTCTGCCCACATTAGATCTTCTCTCAACTTTGGTTTGCACTTTAAAGAATTATCTTTTTATAAATAGACAGTTTTCTATATTTAACTAAATATTACATTATTTGTGTAATAAAAGTGCTTCTTACACTAGTAAGAATGTTTCTGTTTATTTGACCAAGATTTCTAAGCTCTGTGATGCATATGACCAAAACTATTAACATAGTTGCAGGAAACTTAAATTGTCAGGTCTTCCCAGACTTCTAAAGACAGGGTTTTGAGGCACTGACTACATGTGGATTTTCACCAAATTTTCACAAAAAAATGACACAAGAAATGACTTGGCATTTAAGTTTGAAAGACCTTCATCTGACATGTAAACTACTTATTTTCATCTAAGTGTTCTTTTATATTTTATGAATGGTGTGAAGTGTAAATGAGAGTTTGTTTTTACACATTATTTTAACTTAAGAAAACACTGTCCATGAGACACAGACAACTGAAATACTGAGAAATCAAAGCAAAGAGATTCCAAGTAATTGTGCACTTATTTTATTTTTGAAAAGGTGAAACATCAGTAAACTACTATTTTTTAATCATTTAGAACATAAAGCATGAAGCTCAACCTCCAGGAAAACACAAAGCTATCACTTTATTTCAAGGTTTTCTGTAATGTCATAAATGGAATTGTGAACTGAAACTTCTCTAGTAACCCTTTAACCTTTGTCTTTTCAAGAGAGTATGTTTATCATGTTTTCCTGAGCATTGTGGTATTGGCGGGCTGATGTTCCATTACCTGCTTCCAAATTCAAATGGCTGCTGCAGAAAACTGACTTCTCACAATGATAAATGAACAGTCACTGTACTTGATTCCACCTCTCAATCCTATCACAGGATTTTAATTCTAAGATATTCAAAACTGAGATACAAAAAAGCATATGGTCTATAGAAATGAAAACATTTTAAAATGTTAATTTAATAGAGCACTGTTTCTTACCTCTTATTGATTAGTTAAATAATTTGTAAGGCTTAAATACCTGTATGCCTTAATCCAGGTTATAAAATGATATAAGTAATGGGAATTTATTAACTGTGGATGAACAGTTAGCTCACTTGAAGAAGTGCAAAATTTCATATTGATACAGGTTTTCCTTCTAGCAAACTGCTAAATTGAAATTCACTTCGCATTAAATGTGAGAAGGTACTTAGTTTGTCTGCAAGGCTACAGTTTTTCAGCTCCTTTTCTTATTCTGAACCTAGGCTCATTGTCTGGACTGCACCAAAAAACAGTGGCTCAGACCAGCCATCTTCAGAAACTCCATCTAATGAAGCTTCTGTTAAGCTTCTATCTCAACCTTTCTTGAACTGTCTCTGTAATTAACAATTCAACATGAGTAGGGTTTTCTGCTTGCTGCTTAGATTTAATGTAGATATGTGGAGAGCTTTATGCAGAGAAATACTCCTACAAAACATGCAGAGTAACAGAGAATCCACGAGCATGAGGTTGGAAAGCTGATTCCTCTCTGGTCAGCTACAGTATCAAGCTCTCATGAACAGCCTCTGTAGGAACAGCCAGCATGTTTTAAATAGAAGTTAAGAAACAACTGTCTCTGAGAGTTTAAATAGTGAATACTTCCACACTATTTAAGCAAAGTGAGCTCTCGTATTCAAAAACAAATAGATTGCAAATAGTTGTGGTAAAAGAGGAGTACTGCAACACAACTGACACAGCTTCTTGTAATCAACTCAATGGATGAACATTGTAGTAGAATTAAACAGAAGGAATTGCCAGGAATTATGCACTAAGAGATTCTGTACTCTACGAGTAGAATGTATAACTTCCATACAATGGGAAAAATAGGTAAGTTTCAGACTTATTGTTGTAATATGGCTACACACTGAAGAAGAAGTTAACTTCACCTGACAAACTGGAACTTCATACTGAAGAAGTTAACATGCAACTTTACCCACATCCTTCTTTCTCCCTTTATTAGACTACGATTTTCCAAAAGTATATTTCTCATCAGTACAGTCTACATTTTGAACTGCAGTAAGAAGGCTTCAGCCCTGGTGACAAACATCCCGGCTGTGCATGGAGATTTCTAACATACACTGAAGATGAGAGGATAAAGTATTTAAAGCTGCACTGATAGCACATTCCAGCTGAAGCACAAGTTCAGCATGAGCTGCTACTGCCTCAAATTATCAGGAATATTCTTTTCCTCTTGCTATACAAAGAACTGCCTCAAGATCTAAGCAGTTAAAATCTAGGACATATGTTCCGTGATGAGTTTGAGCCTTCATTTACTAGCAGATATGTGACATTTTTTAACAGGCAGATAGCACTGAGGGCATGTGACAATGGCATGTCTGGGCGGCCAAGGTGTCTCCAATAGATAATGTTGCTTAAAAGAAAATATGTGAAACATTTTTATGTACTTCAAATTAAAAGATAACAGCTATTTTTGAAAGCTGTACATCTGATATTTATATCTACCTATAGAAGTAAAATACATAAACACATTTATGTTTCTCAAAATGTAGGATCATGCTATGGCAAAACAAATGTTCTGCTTCAATGAAGAAAAATACCGCAGGTAGGAAAATTGTAATTATAATAAAATAGTTTTTACCTTCTTCTATCCCTTGAAGCTCTATTCAGCTTGGAGAGCTAAACATATATACTTTCTATATACATGTACTTCAGAAAGGATTTCCCCTTCCTTCCCAAACATGCTTCAGTTTGTCCTCAGAATCATTTTTGGGTATTGAAAAGATCACTCTGATGAATTTCGGCTGGGGAGGGGAGGGGGGGAGTCAAGCAAACTGCTGTCTCCCGCAATATGGGAAGGAGGCCTGACCGAAATATGGACCCTGTGAAAGTTAAGTTTTCAGATAGACAGAGCCAATGCTTAGCATCTGGGGAACACACTTGCACCTTTAAGTAGACAAACTATTGGTATCACACCAATCCCAGTACCGCTCCGGTCCCAAGCAGCAGAGGCTCCGAAAGAGTCACAGGTAAACGTGCAGGTCATAGAATCACAGAATCATAGAATTAACTGGGTTGGAAGAGACCTCCGAGATCATCAAGTCCAACCCTTGATCCACTACCACTGTGATTACTAGATCATGGCACTCAGTGCCACATCCAGCCTCATCTTAGAACCTCCAGGGACGGTGAATCCACCACCTCTCTGGGCAGCCCATTCCAATGCCTGATCACTCTCTCTGTAAAGAACTTCTTTCTAATATTGAACCTAAACCTCCCCTGGCAGAGCTTAAACCCGTGCCCTCTTGTCCAGAAGGACCTGTGCTCAGGTTGCGAATTCAAGCGGTGTTTAAACACGGCAGCATTCTCACTGAGTGAGTAACAAAG
>VYXB01003942.1:80279-94529 GCA_013397135.1 Pachyramphus minor | reverse complement strand
TGGGGGTCTCTCTGCACCCCAGTTATCTTCTAAAGGCAGCAGGGGTTTATAACTTTCAGTCTCCTTTCCCTGGCTGCAGGGAGAGAGGGGTGAAGACTCCCCCCCTCGTCTCAACTCTTCTCTTGCTAGAACTGACCTTGAAGCTGATGGTTATCTCAAGCCGTCCTCTGCTCTCCACCAGAGCTGGAATCCTTGCAGCATGTTTCAGCTGGGCAGTTTTCTCCCTGAAGTTTGTTTCTGTTACACATCCTGGCTGGAGAGACTTCATACCTGCCGCCGGCCCAAGGCCAGGGGAGAGGGCCTGGCTCCCCAACTTGGGGCCTGCTGCCCCTCTCCTCACATGGCGGCTGAATTTCTTACTGCCACACACACCTTCTCTTCCGTTGTCTTAAATATGTCATTAGCAGAGGCGTTACTATAACTTTTGATTGGCTTTTTCTCCGGAAATATACCTGGGCCTGACCATTTCAGCCCGGGGGGGCTGGTAACCCACGACACTTGATCTATAGACTGGCTGTGTCTGAGCCTGTGTACTATGCACTTAGTATAGGCTCAACTTAAAAGCTCATTAAAGTTTTTTCGCTGTGTAAGGGGAGTTGGGGTATAACTGAGATGCCATGATAAGAATGCAGGCATGAATTCCAGATAGTGTGGTGAGTTAAACTGGGACTGTTAAGCTGACCTGGATGGGCTGTGAACGAGAGCACAGCCAAAGAGCAAACTTTTATCCTTAACCCTGATGGCCTGTCTTCCTTCTCTTACATCTGAACTTCTAAGAAAAGAGGCCGTTGACCTGATGTTTGTTTCATGTAGATTCACTCCTGTGTAAGGTCACATCAACTTCAGTGGTTCAATGCAGTTTACATCCTCATGGAGCAGCTGATGGATCAGTGTAAGATGTGCAAAGCTTAGTGAATGAGTTACAGCTGCATGAAGTGCATTGACTGGGTCAAGTGGATGGACTTTGACTGAAGCAGAAACAAACCTCACAAATTCAACTGGTATCATTAGGTGGATCAAAATTCACTTATTTTACTGCTGAGACTTTTTAGTATTCAGGAAGGAGGTGTTACACAACCTGCACTTCAGTACAGAGTTCAGAGGAGCAACTGTTGCTGAATTCAAGAGGGCAATTTTAGGGTTTTTTTAAGTGTGGCTTGAAAAGTTGAGATGTTTGTGGTTTGTTAGCATTTTTTCTGAAGGTGTGTCTTGGTCTTGATTGTTACTTGAAAGAAAACCAAACGGGGATTTTTCTGTCATTAAGATACTTTGTCATAGAGCTGTGACATCAGTGGAGAGAAAATCTGCCTGAAATTTTAAGAGGTAAAGGGCTTAATCTAAATAAACTTCAGACTTTTTTGGTCTTTTACTTCCTGAGAGAAATGGAGATGCAACATCAAACTATTTAGTTCAAGCAAAAGTAGGAAGAATGAAAGTGAATGGATATCAAAAGGAAAATGCAAGGCGTAGTTAAGAAATTGTATTCCATTTCCTTCTGTCATGTAAAAATGCAAACTGTACAGTTCTACTTCATTTAAATTTTGGGGTTTAATTCATAAGTTTCTTGGCAAAAACATAGCCAAGAAAACCTTTATGGTGGTCATGTTCCTTGGCACCTTTGACACTTGACAGCAGCAAAGTAGGTGTGTCTTTAATGCTCTTTCTTTTCTTTTCTTTTAGAAGATGAATAATAGCTTACATTTTGTCCATACGGAGTCCTTGAATTGTCTTCTTGGCCTTCTCAAATCATAAGAATCGTTTGATAACTGAACTTTAACATTAGGGAAAGTGAAGATATTTTTTCAGCTGAAATATGGAAAAGGTTAAAGGAAACTAGTATGGCAGTTTTTGCAGTTCTCTGTGTTTATGTTGGTCTTCTTATGATCTTTCAAGTTGCATTAATGGTAATGAAAATGCACTACATAAAAAAAATAAGCTTACAGTTCTTAATATTCCATCTGTCTTTCTCCTTTGTCCACTTTCAGTGCATCAAAAATTTGGTGTTCTATGGAAAACACCCTGAAACCACCGGGGATTCTATTTCCACAGGCAAATATTGTTCTCCTACAGGATAATAGATGCTGTTCTGAGCAGTTCTATCTCCATCATTGAATTTTGAAGCTACTACAAAGCTTTGTTCAGAATATACTTTCAGTTAGATTGTTTTACTTTCTGGATGACAGATTGTGGTTCTGAATCACACTTTCCCAGATGGGCAAAATATCTTCCTGTTCTAGAAAATTATTGTAGGGGCTCCCCCTCTTTTTCTGGTCATAGATGTATCTGGCAAACTAATGGAATGTGATAACATCACAGCTAGCAACTAGACAGCAAGGCTTTTGCCCTGTGTGAAATTGCACTCTTAAAGCCATATTTGCTTCAGAAGAGTGTATGTAAGGTGAAGTAAAGATCAAACATTTAAATGTCAATAGTTTAATATTAAATGGAGGCTTGTAAAAGGAAGTAAAAATACATTACAGTTCTAAAAATAAATACTCTGGAACATTCCCTTTAAAAAAAAGGTAGGCAAATGTGTGTCTGACAGAATTTAAACATTGGTGGTACTTTGAAGAGCTTTCACATGAATATTTGCCAAAATGGTCTGTGCAATAGGAAATAGAAGGTGATGATTTTATTAGAAATTGGTATCTTCAAAATGCAGCTACGTGGGACTCATATCACTTTATTCTAGAACTCTGCCTATTTTTGAGTGCGTAATAGAATTGACAGCTGTAAAACTTAAGTTTTTGATTGAAATCTTGCAGCTGGCATTATAATTTTATTTGTATTTTGTCCAGTAGCTGGCAACAGAACATTTCTAGATGTAAGTATGTGAGTCCTTCAAGACACTTGCAAACTTGTGATCAGTAAATGAAGCATAATTTTGTTAGTAGCTGTTTAACAAAAAGGGAAGCTAGAAGTGTTTTGTATTTCAGATCCCTGATGCCCAGGAGGAGAATACAGCCCAGAGAGCAGTTAATTTATTGTAATGGCGGTTGATGACTTGGGAACTGCACTATGTGGGCAGTATGTCCCGTCTCCAAGATAGGGTATATATCCCAGGGTATATTTTAGCTGGACAGCTAAAATGAAAATGCTCTGTCATCCTGGCTGGTTGGTAGTCAGGAGGAATGCTTTTCCTGTTGTATAGCTGTGAGAGAAGTCCCAGGGCTGAGCAAATACAACACTGACACTGAGGTACCAGAATTTCTCCGTCATATCACAGTTCACTTCCCAAAAGCAAGACTTCCAGCAACAGGGAAGAGTGATTTTTTCAGGAAGCTGGGGGTGAGTTGGAGGAATCCAGAACTCTGCACACCCCTATTTTGAGCTAGGGAGCCCATGGTAGAAAGACAGAGAAGAGAATGGCGAGTGTTATGGAAAGGGGCAGATAAAATGTGATTTGCGTTGGGAGGGGACTTTAGTAGAGAGTGGCACTTGTTTAGCAAAAAAGCAACCAAAGTTTACAGGAAAGAGTGAGGCATGCTAATCAGTCTAACAGGAACATGTACACGCTGGTTTTTTTGAAGCACAGTTTGAAGCGCTGTTTGAAATGCTCTTTTGCTGTGTTTGAAAGTATTATGGTTTCAAACCCTAAAGTAAAGGGTTGCAATGTTAATGTTAGTATGAATGCAGGAAAACTGTAATAATCCTTTTGGTCTGAAGTTTGATCTTCCTGTACCAGACTGCTTTACTAATCTGCCATATCAAATTACAGAGCTGAGCTCAAGAAAATATGAGACTACAGTGGTAACCAGTATTTCCATTCGTAACTATTGTGCTTATTTTTGGGTAATAGTAAAGGTTTCTAATATGATTGTCAGGCTGTAACTCATTCTTATTTGCTTGTTTTGCAGCCATCAGATGCTTTGATTTTGGGAAAGATCAAAAATGTGGACTGTGTGCTTTTAGCAAGGTAAATGAGCATTTTAAGGGGTTTCATACTCAATTTTTCGCAGAAGTTGGGTTTTTTTTACATTAGGTGAATTGAATTTCTATTCTGACTTCATCTTGCTGTGTGTGGTTGCTGGCAAAGTCCAGCAGAAGTCTGTGTTTTTTTCTGAGCAAATTTGCTGCTGCAGGGACTGAGAATATTAAAAATACTATCTAGATTAGGAAAGAGAAATCCCGTGGGGGGTATTGCCCTAGTGAGAATGGTAACCTGCAAGACCACCTGCTCTGGTGGTAGGTAGGTGGTGTTGATAACCTTACTAATTAATTCATCTGCTCACTGTGTTTGCAGACTTCCTTTGTGAAATGGAGGGAATGCCTGTTTCCAGATGAGCTGTGTCTCTGATACCACTGTAGATTCTTCCAAATCATTCACTTGGATTATTGAGTCCTCTGGCTGTTACAGTTATTGCTTAGGGGGCTGCATCCCATGCAGTTTTCCCTAAATGATTCAGACATCTCTTACTATACTCAGAAGAGACTCTGGAAGCAGGATCTGCAGATGAGTGCATGCAAATTTCTCAGTAATATAACCACGGATGTCTTGGACCAATGTGCTACTAGATTAAACATAAGAATACTAACACAGTTCTCAGCATCTGGGTATCATGGGCAGAGCCAGGTGCTAGTGACAGCAGAAGGGCCAGACGAGTAAAGGTGATTAGTTGAGTGCAGGATCCATCTAGGAAGTCTAGGCAGGAGCAGTGGGAGATGGAAGATAAGGTTGTAGCGTGTGTCTGCAGCCCATCTCGGACTGCAGACGAAGTGCAGCGTCTGAAGGCCAGCTGGGAGACAGGGCTGGGGACAGGCACACCTGTGACATGGCTTGGGCCAGCAGTGAAGGCTGGGGCCTGAGCTTGGAGGCAGGACCACCTCAACTTTGGGTGGATGCACAGGGTGAGACTGGCCAGGGCAGTTAGGACCCAGTGGTGCACTCGAGGCCCTGATTCTGTTCATGCCGCTGTTTTTCCGTTGAGGCTGCGTTGAGTGTTAACCATCTCTGCAACTACACTTCTGTCTGTGGTTTTACTTTTCTTATCTTTCAGGGAATTTGCTCATGTATTTTTTTACAGCTGGACAACATTTTTCTAATTTTCTCAAATGAAATGCTAAGTCAAGATATCATAGCTGTGCTGTGTCAAACTAGTCCTTGGGCCACAGCTGTCTGAACAACTTGGCTGTGGTTTACATCCTCACTGGGATTTATGACCATGCATATATGGCCTTTGTGAGTTTACTTTTAGGGCTAAGGTACCTGAAAACTTCACTTTGTGCTTTGGTTTCTGAATGTCAGATTTCAAATTAAAAAAAGGCATATGTATTCTAGAACAGAATTATGGCAGCAACTGTGCAACGTGAAGCAATAAATCTGCATTCCTAGTACCTTATCAGAAATGCTAATGACAACATGGGAATCCTGCCTGACAGTGCATGGTCATGTTGTGTGCAACTCTCAGTTCCCAAATTCTTAGGACTTTTTGATCTCTTTAAAAATCAATTGGGAAATAAAGTTCCTTGTTTTCTCTTACATGGTTGAAAATAATTTTCAAATGTGTTTAATCAATGTGAGTGACGTACTTCTTTAGCAAAGAGAGAGATAGCACAAAAGCTTGTTGCTTGCAAGACTAAGTATTTCCTGTCTTGGTGAAGAAGAATACTGCAGCAGTGTGAAGTCATTCTTTTAATTTATGAAAGCTGTCAGATCACTTCAAAAGCAAAGAGGAAAGTGTGGTGATTCTACTGTTTTCTTTGGAAAGATGACAGGTTAGAACACAGTATTCTCTGATGTGCTGCTCTTTTCTGTGTGGGGGAATACAAGCAGCACTTCTGGGCAGAAAATTCCTGGAGATGTATATAAATCTTAGAAATTTCTTATAGTGTATGGAAAAAGAGTTTCAGAATCTATGGAACTCACTTAGAAAATTCAGAGGAAAATGCTTATTTTACTCTTGAATCTGCTGAAGTATATCTGGATTGTATTTTAAAGATTCTTTTCATTACAGTCTTGAACTTAAAAACTTTTGTGTTTAAAAAGAAAATTACACCACTATTTCTAAATTGAATGCTGAGAGGACCTTAGTGTGTTTAGGAAAACAAGCTACACTGGAAGTAGCTGAGGTGGTCAGTTCTGCTTACAATATTGTTAGGGAAAGTATGTTTCCTGGAATTCTCTTTATCTGGGAGAAAGAATGCAATTTCACTCTGATTTATTTTACTCTCTTGCAACATGTATCTTTGCAGACATGGAAGACATCATACAATTATGCCATCGAATGTCAATTACCGGGCCAATATCTGGGCTTTGAAAGAAGAAAATTGTTCACATGTATTAGTGACTACTGCCTGTGGTTCCTTACGAGAGGAAATACAACCTGGTGATCTTGTCATAATTGACCAGTTCATTGACAGGTGAGTAATAGGCAGGTAAATGTGGACAAGTGGAGTTAGACCGTATAATAACGTGTCTGTGTTAAATCAAATTTTTATGAAATGAGGTGATAGATAGCCTCAGTTCTTCTGTCAAAAAGTGAGATTCCTGCTAGGAGATATGACAGGAAATAGGAATGAGATTACAAGAAGTTCAGTTCTAACAGGCATAGAAGTACCAGGATTTCAGGAATGGCCTGAATGAATTAAAGTACAGCTCCATGGGAAGAGTATTCTTCAGAAGAAGAAATCTCCTATTCTCAGATGTCGGTAAGAAACATGGATAAGAGCACAGGCCATTCAAGTTTTGTGAAGAATCTGAAGTGAAATGGAGAGGGATAAAAAAGCGTAGTAGAAAAAGATATGCAGTAATGATGAGGTTCTGCAGAAGAGAGGTAAATGCAACACAGTAACAGAAGAGAGGAGGTTGTTTTAAAACAAGGACAGATACTTGCATTTTTTATTTGTTAAGAATCATAAGCGAGTAACTTTTTTTACAAAGTCTGTGTACTCCAACCAGTCTAACCCTCCATGATTATCTGATGTTTACTAAAATTCAAGCGAAGCTGGGGGGAAAATGAAGTTACATTTAAAGATTGACAGCAACACCAATATTTCAAAAGAGGCAGATAGTATCTTGGGTTGCATTGGTAGAGGTGTTGTCAGCAAGTTGGTGGAGTTGATCTTTCTTCCCCTCTACTCCACATTGGGGAGCCACACCTGCAGTACTGTATCCAGTCTCAGGCTCCACAGTGCAAGAGGAACATGGACACACTGGATATTCCCTCTCTGCTGTCTTTGTGCTTATAATTGTGTGTATTTAAACAATAAAAGATCCCTTTTGTTAAATACATATGAAAATACATGGTGTTCTCCCTACTTCCAAACCCAGAAATAACCACAGATGCTACTATAAACTGCAACAATTGTTTTCTTCTTTGTAACAAGTACTTAAAAAAAAAAAAAAGGAAAATTTTTTTTATACCTTTGGCTCCTGTTAGTTAATTACAACACTGTTAGTCCACTGACTACATCAGACTGATTATGGGCTTTTGAATACTTTGTTTGGTTTGCTGCTGATATTTGATAGGCAAAGAAGAGTAAGATTACTTGAATGACTGAACTCAGCTGGGGATGCAGAAAATAGCTTTGTAAAAAAAATTCTGTAACAGCTGGAAATTTTGTTTCAATTCTCTGTGTCACATACACAATTTCAATTATTCAGTATTATTACACTCCAGATTTTCATGAGGGAGAGTTTTCTTTCAGTGCCTCTGAGGACACAGAGCATACTGAGACTGATTTTTATACCGCCAATGCTGGTGTGAATTTACAGTTTGTTCTTTAATTACTAATAGTTTGATAATTCAACACTACTGGAAGAAGGAGGAAGGTGATAATGTAAGTGATAGAAGGCTTTTTTTCACAGAAGGAAATGATTGGTTTGTTCATTTATTTGAGTTGGATTTGCTTCCTAGAATCAGTCATAGTCAGAATTGCCAGAAAATCCTGTGTTACTGTTACAAAACCAAAATGAAGGAGCAAAAGTCGGCTTACTGTGTGATTAAAGGTGTGACTGTTGCTGTAGAGTGGGGAACAGAAACTGGAAACACCTTCAAAGTTGCAGTATGTGCAGCTTTGAATTTCAAAAAGCAGTAAGGGTGAAGAAGGCATGGCAAAACTGTGTAACAGTGCAGGGGTTTGCTTGCACTAAGAGTACCAGTGTTTCCTTGAGCTTAGTACTCAAACAATTGTGCTTGAAAACACAGGTGCCCCTTTCCCAGGGAAAGAATTCCCTTTTCTCCTCCAAGGCCATCCCCTGTTTGGCACAGAGGCAGCATGAGGCTCCAGTAGTCATTGTCTGCAGAGCCCTACGCACAGGCCAGATGACCAGCAGAAGCAGTGCAGCACTATCTCTTAGCAGCTTATTTGAGGTTATCAATCCAGTGTCTTGTGGTGCTGATCTGATTTCCCCCACTGGGAGTATCTCTGTACTCTCCTTTTATATGCTATGCTTGATCCTTCTGGATTGTGCATTTCTACTGTGAGTATCATGGCTCGTTTCTAGGGAGGCACATGGTGACTTATTCCTGTTTTACTGTAATCAATCAGGCAGTTGTATAACATTCAGTTGTGCTTTGTTGTTAAGTAGGCCTTCATGTGACAGAGGGCATGCAAACTTTTCCATGCTTAAAACTGAAATCTAAGGACCAGATTGTCTTTGAAGACTGGCTGTTGAGTTCCTTATTTCTTGTTTCCTGCTGGCTCCATAAGGAGTCACTCAGGTACACGGGGATGTCTTCAAACACCTATAATGAGAGGCAAGTACTATCGTTTGTTTCAGGCTCCTGGTCTCTCTGTGAGAGTAAGCCAAGGAAAGCATCTGTGATTTTGTGACCTTCATTTTGTCTGCAAGGGATACAGGGCAATGGTATTGCAGCAGTTAAGATTATGTGCTACTGCCCTGTACCTTGCAGACAGGTGAGTTGGACAGATCAAGATGGTCAACCCTTGACTTGAGTAGGAGGGCTGGGGAAAGGAGGAGAGGCTAAAAGGCTTTCCTCTCTGCCAGGCATTATTTCATATATAGCAAGAGTCAGAAATAGGTTCAAATCGCTCTTTATTCTTACCGTAGCCTAGCAACTTACATACACATCAGCTGACCCATATGAAATAGCTGTGGCCTTTGCAGTGTTGCAGCCTTCTCTTCCTTCTTCAGAAGAGAAATTGTCAAACTCCCAAGTGCAAACACATGTGGTCCATTGCTCAAAGCAATTATAGGTCTTACTGTTGTTACTTATTCCCATGCAGTTTGTGTGTAGTTGGGTTTCTTTATAGGCCATGTAGAGATGTGGCCCTTCTCTTCGAAGAACGAGGTATCTGAAAGCCTGATATTAATATTTACAACATCTGAAATACTATAATGCAGGAAATGGAATATGACTTTTACCATTTCCTCCAACTCTAAATAGTTTAATACATACACTACAGAAAGGTGTGAAAAATCAGATGCATTCTATTTACACCTTTTCAGTATCCTGTAAAGAAAAAAAAATCAGTGTTTCCACTGATTTTAACAGTGTGTCCCATTTTACATGTGGTTTTAATTTGTTGATCTCTTTGCTATTTTATAATCTCTTTTTTAAGGCTACCCTATTGTTTTGGGTTTTTTCACCCAAGCCTACTTTAACATAAAACTTGTGCTTTAAACCTTTTTTAAAAAATATTTGCTAACTTGCATGGGGAGGCTGTTGTAAATAATATTAGCAGTAGATGTTTTGTATTTTAACTGTGGGTTGAGTTTGGCTGTTGTCTTAATTTTCTTCTGTAAACTACAATATGTAATACACTGCAAGGAAGAAGGGAATGTCTCAAAGAGTTTTGTTCCAGGGGGTTTGTGCCATCCAATTGGCTGAGTTAGCTTGAGGCAGTCCATTTGAAGGTAAAGTGATAGTGGGCAGCAGTTCCATGTGTTCCAAAATAGCATGCTGGATGGTAAATTCTGCAGCATGTTTGGCCATTTGCAGGCAAGGAAACAATTTCTCAGTTGAAAGAAAAGAGATAAAGGATTCTCCTACTTGGAAGCTGCCAGTGCATGTGTGTGATCTTTCGGAGAACAAGACAACCTGTTGCAAAGTTTTTCTAGTTGAATTCACACCTCTTTTGTGCAGGAAGCTGTTCCCATGAATTACCACCCTTTCAATGTGGGAATGCAATGATATGAACAAGTTCTATTTTGACTAGCCGTGTGGTAATTCAGACTTTATTCCTTGCCTTCTTGAAAGCTTACTGTGCTCTTTTTTTGAAGCTTACATGGCTGACTATTAAATTAGCTGATTATTTTTGGGTAGAATTGCATCATAATGTGATGAACATTGCTGAGGAACACTGCGAAAATTCTCAGGAACAAATAAGCATTTCAGTGTCTTGTTAACAAAAGATCTTCTCTAATTATTTGATAATGCACTACTGAAGTAACAGTTTTATAGTCTTGAACTCAATTGTGAAGGGTTTGTATAGAGGCAAAACAGGATTACAGGTGGTCATTAAGATCATACTGATTTTTCCTCCCACTTCCCAGGTGTGCTGTGTTTTTCAATTTGCAGAAATTTCTTGCTTTCTCTTCTGTTTTCTCTCTGTTCTTATGTCTAAGTGTGTTACTGCTTTTCTAGGACAAGTAAAAGACATTGTACTTTATACGATGGGCAACATTCCAGTCTTCCAGGGGTATGTCATATTCCGATGGCGGAGCCATTCTGCACCAAAACCAGAGAGGTTAGTGAATTTTGTAATAATATTTAGAAATGTTATTTTTATGGCACTTTTTTTGCCAGATAGCAGTCTAATTATGCATTCTTAGAATATGGTCACAATATGCACCTCTTTGTCCTATTTCTCAGATATGTCATGGTATGAAGGACAAATGTAACATTTGGAAGGCCCAGGAAGTATAAGACCTTGTGTCTGTCTTTCTAAGAGAAGTATGCAGAAGACGTGAGTTGGCAACCTTGATTTCCCCAGAGTCTTAATAAATCTTTAAAATTTAAAAGATCTTTATTTATCAGGTAACCGGCCAAGAAAGCAATGAAGTAAAGAAAGTAGTTAGGTTTAGAATTGGTTCCCTTTTGTTCTGAATAAAGCTGCACCTGTGGTAGAGGCACTCCACATATTTAACACAAATATTTAAATAAATAGTACTTCAACATTCACAGAAATTACAGTATTGCATTTGTGGATTTTTGCGTTGTAGAGGTGGGTGATGGTGGAGAGTGAAGGCTTAGGATGTTAACATGAAAACAAGCCAAATTGCAGTAGCCTTTTATTCTTAACTGTTGCTTTCAGTTTTGTCACTTCAAGATTTTCAGGGTTCATAACCACTTAGACTACGGAGTGTGAAACACTTCTCTGGTTTTCAACACCTTAATAAGCTTCTGGGAGGGCTGTATCTGTAATTAAATACGTCACCTTAGTGTATTCTTAGAGTTGAGGAAAAAGGAAGGTGAACATTGAACTGCATGTTTTGTGCAATTGTTGAGTGCTCTGATCAGAAGCTGCAAGGGGTACATTCCTCGGGGGAACAGGAATACTTACAGAATCAGTCATATTAATCTAACAGCCTTGCTCTTGCAAGCAAGACAAAGCTGAATTGTGAAGCAGGTGGCACAGTCTATACCCAGAGAACATACAAACGTCTGCGCTACTGATCTTCTGCTTTTGTCACCAGTTCACTTCAGTGTCATTATGGGCTTTTTTGTTAATTGGCCACACTGTGGTTTAGAGATAGCCACCAGCAAGTCCACACTGGGAACTGAAGTGTTTTCCAATGAACTAAAGATGTTGCAAGTCTCATGAGGAAACAAACCACTGCATATAAACGTGTGCATACTTTTGACCTTCTTCTATTGAGCTGCAAATTATACAAAATATTTTGCATTTTTCTTGCAAAAGGTAGTCTAGTCCCATGCTCTTCCCAAAGGTTAGTTGGCATAGAGTTGCTTTCTAACTGTGAGCATGATGTCATGCCACAACAGATACAAGGAGTTTATTAAGAAATGGTTTTAAAAAGTGTTATTTCTGAAGTGATTGGCAGCACATCACACTGTCTCTCACTTTGAAGACATTTCCTGGGCTTGCTGGAAACATACACCTAGACTAGTTTTCTTTCAGCTGTTAATTAGCTAGAGACAATATTTTTTGGGTATTACAGTTTTTGAAAAGCCAGCAGAGAAATGCACCTTTTCAAACAGAGAAAAACCATGTAGGTACTTTCCAGTCTCACATGTGATCATAATCTCATTAGCCGGTGCATTCTAATCAGTCTAACAGATGTTTTAAAGAACATGTGGTTTTGAACTCTTTGTGAGGCTGAGAAGGAATATTTTCACTTTGTTTGAAATACCAGACAAAAGTGACTTAAACTTTTTCCATGAAATTGTCCTTGAAAACTGTTGGAATAATTTCAGCCCAATTCAGGAGACTTTCATAGATAAATGCAATAATAATAAAGTCCAAACTGTGAATGTAACACTCTATTTAAGGAATTTTGCATCAAAACATCTGAAAATTGTATATTATATTGCATTTTTGCAAATACATTAGAATACTCTGGTTTAGTTGGTTTATGCACTGTAAATTAAATAAGAATCTGAATTGAGTTTATCTGTTCCTCCAACTGTAAAGTTTTGAATACCACAGAGTGCCTTGGTTATTACTGCTTTCAGAAAGTGAAGCTAAGTGCAACATCGTAGGGACAGTAAAATTGGAACTTTGTAAAGTATTTCGGGAAAGTACTGCTCAACTGTGGTTTAAGTCAAGTCTCAGTTCAAGTTGTCTATTGATTTATTAAGGATGTGTAATAGTTGGCATTCAGTTAAACATAGATTCAAAATTAAATTCAGCAATAAACCAAAATATTAGGTGTCATTAATATTAGATTAACTTACAGCACAGAATTAATCATAGAATTTTAAGGGGTTGGAATGCACCTTAAACATCATCTAGGTCCATCCCCCTCCCATGGATGGGGACATCTCCCATTAGACCAGGTTACTCAAGGCCTTTTCCAGCCTGTCGTTGAACACTGCCAGGGTTGGGGCATCCACAGCTTCCCTGGGCAACCTGTCCAATGTCTCACCACCCTCACAATAAAAGGCTTCTTCTTAATATGTAACCTAAATCTCCCATCTTTCAATTGGTACCCATTACTCTTTGTCCTATTACTACAGTTTCTGACAAAGGGTCCCTCTCTGACTTCCCTGTAGGCCCCTTCAGGTGCTGGAAGTTTGCTGTGAGGTCTCCATGCNTTCCCTCGACCTGCTGACCATGCTCCTTTTGACGCAACCCAGGATTCCACTGACTTCCTGGGCTGCCAGTGCAGATTGCTGGGTCATGTTGAGTTTTTCATCAACCGTCACCCCCAAGTCCTTTGCACAGAGCTGCTCTCAATCACTTGTCTGTCCAACCTGTATCTGTGTCTGGGACTGCCCCAACGCAGGTGCAGCGCCTTGCATTTGGTCTTGTTGAACTTGAGGTTTGCATCTGCCCACCTCTGAAGCCCGTCAAGGTCTCTCTGGATGGCATCTCTTCCCTCCAGCTTGTCAACTGCACCACACAGCTTGGTGTGTCAGTGAACTTGCTGAGGGTGCCCTTGATCCTACTTTCTGTGTCGCTGCCACAGATGTTGAACTGTATCCACTCCAGTATCAGCCCATGAGGGACACAACTTATCACTGGTCTCCATGTGGACAGTGACCTATTGACCACAACTCTTCAAAACATAGATTTCCTATTACTGTTCTCACTAGCTCAGCTCCACCATGTGATAACGTAGTGCTCAGTGGAGTGCTTCCGCAATTCTGTTTGCAGTGTAAGCACAGTCTAAACATGCAAAAAAATCCCGTTTTCCAGTCTTCTTGGTCTGCGCTGAAAGCAGTAATCCAACTGATACCAGCAAAATGGGATGAGGTTCAACAAGTCCAAGTGCCGGGTCCTGCACTTTGGCCATAACAACCCCCTGCAGCGCTACAGGCTGGGGACAGAGTGGCTGGAGAGCAACCAGGCAGAAAGGGACCTGGGGGTGCTGATTGACAGGAGGCTGAACATGAGCCAGCAGTGTGCCCAGGTGGCCAAGAAGGCCAATGGCATCTTGGCCTGCATCAAGAACAGTGTGGCCAGCAGGACCAGGGAAGTGATCCTTCCCCTGTACTCAGCACTGGTGAGGCCACACCTTGAGTATTGTGTTCAGTTCTGGGCCCCTCAGTTCAAGAAAGACATTGAGGTGCTGGAGCGGGTCCAGAGAAGAGCAACGAGGCTGGTGAAGGGACTGGAACACAAGTCCTGTGAGGAGAGGCTGAGGGAGCTGGGGTTGTTTAG
>VYXB01003942.1:64154-80072 GCA_013397135.1 Pachyramphus minor | reverse complement strand
ACCTGATTCTATGATTCTATGATTCTATGAAAATCAAGTGAGTTCAGGCTCATTCCTTTGGTAGGAGTGTTAATTTCTCTTGTCGGGTGAGGAAAGCTAAACTGATCCTTGGTTGTAGCCATATGAAGTTTAACTGCTTTGCACAAAGCTAACTTCTTTTGTATATAAGCTTTTTGGTGGGATGGAAAGCACTGTGGGAGGGGAATTATTTCTTTTTCCTGATATTAGTCTGTTATGCAGGTTCTTATTGAGACTGCCAAGAAGCTGGGGCTCCAGTGTCATTCCAAGGGGACAATGGTCACAATCGAAGGCCCACGTTTCAGTTCTCGAGCAGAAAGCTGTATGTTTCGCAGCTGGGGAGCTGATGTTATCAACATGACCACAGTGCCTGAAGTGATTCTCGCAAAGGAAGCTGGAATGAGTTATGCTAGTATTGCCATGGCAACAGATTATGACTGCTGGAAGGAACACGAAGAAGCAGTGAGTGAAACTTTTTTCCTCTGGTCTTGTCATGAGGGATTTGAATGAGACTGTGGTTTTGGTAAGAGATGACATATTGAACTAAATCTGTTCTTGCCTACATCAGTATCCCTGAGGCATTCGCGATGTATGATTGTGAAAGTAAGAACAGTCAGTTGTTGCTCTCTTTCGTTTTCACAAACTTGCCTCAATACTAGCAAACCTTTTGTTTCCACTTGTCTGAATCAAGTGGTCTTTGATTATGAAGCTTATGAACTCTGTGTACCATTTGTCTTCTTGTAATTGGTCTGGTGTTTTTTTCTTTTGCAACTCTGTGCAAAACAGCATATCTGCCTTAGTTCTCCTGTTTGTGTACAATACACAATTATACACTCTACACACACAGAAGAAAGGTGTTCTTACTGTCTAAAAAGACATTGTAAGGCTTTATGCTTATGAGTTAAATTTATTTGGTTGTTAAAAATGTGTGCCATCAAAATTGAGAGACATCATTCAGTTTTATTGTATTTCTAGGTTTCAGTGGATAAAGTTTTAAAGACACTGAAAGGGAATGCAAATAAGGCTACTAGCATACTCCTCACTGCTATACCTCAGATAGGTTCCATGGAATGGACCAACACCCTGAACATCCTGAAAGTAAGTACACACATGAGGCTGATGACTACAAGGAACAGTATATGTGTGTAAATACATAACGCAGTTGTGTGCTACAAGGTGTTTCTGCTTAAATCACAAATGTTTCAGAGTAGATGCTTCAAGAAACCAAATCCATCCAAGATGTGCAAACATTCTACAAGATTCTTGCGAGCTTTATTGCAAAGATCTAGCTTCAGTTTTACAGGAAGTTTTGTAAAAGGTTAAAAAAAATTGACAGTTATATATGGTTGATGAAGTGTCATCCTTCGTAGCACAAGTAAGATAGAAATATATGTGAGTACCCAAATGAAAAGCCTGATCTTAGCACAATGGAGAGTCAAGTGGAAAAGACCAAAAGACCAAAAGAACCAAACCAAAAGCATTGGGCTCACTGACATATGTAGAAGAAGAAGAGTCTGTTACAAGATATGGGTAATAACCAGTTTGAAATCATTGGAATCATTGGAAGTGTGTTCTCCCACAGGTTTCAAATCCACGGTGCATGAAAAAAATGGAAAAGAAAAACATTTCAAAATATATTGGCAAGGGAATTTTTTGGCAGACTTTTTCTTAGACAAGGTTTATGTGTGTGTTCTATATTTCCTGTGTTTCACAAGCATGCTTGAGATTCTTTTGTGGCTATAGCAAAGAGGGCAAAAACAACGTTTAAATGGTTTGGATGTCTATCCAACTTCTCAACAAGTGTTTTTTGATAAATAGCTACTTGAAAGAGTATAAGAGCTTGTAGTGTGAGAGTAATTGAGGATTATACTGAGGTCATGAGATAGGGGACGATAATTGGAATGTGAAAGAAAGCAGACAGAAGTGGTCCACAAGGACCTCTCTTGGTGGAAGTGATAGCTCTCTGAAAAGGAAGAAGCCTGTTGAGGAAACTTCTGAGAGAATCCAGTCTCTGATATCTCTCCTTTCTGTTAGGTTCTTTCTTCCTCTTTTCCACTTTTTTTTTTCAAAAATCACTGTGTGGACTGAAATTTGAATGGATAAGAAAAATGAACACAGACATAAATCATGTACTCATATACCTGAAAGCGTGTCCCTGAAATTCAACAGTCTGCAGAACTGCATGTGGTATAACAATCTTCCATGATTTCTGATAGGAATCAAATTTTTGGATTTGTTTACAATATGGTTCTCTTGTCACTGACTCTCATCTCTAGTTTAGTCAATGTCCTAAAGGAAAGACATGAAGCAAAATTCACCTCAGACACTTTTAAGCATACGTGACAAGGTCAAGTTCATGGAAGTCAAGCCCAAATCCTTGAAGTTAGTCTTTTGGTGATTCTTCACTGAAAAACCTGCTTTTTATTGGGAGTGCCTGAATTAGGTTTATGACTTCCTCACCTGGTTATCTGAACCACTTATTTTAATGTCCCCTCTATATATTTGGAGAGGTGACTGACTTTTCCCTTTCCCCTCTGCATTCTTTAGAAAGTTGTGTCATGGATGGATAAGGGAGGCAACAGAATCAGTATTCCTTCTCCTCTCTAATCCACAGAAAACATTTTCAGAGGATGGGACTGCTCTTTTTGATACAGATACCTAGTTATACAGCAAACCTCAGAGTCTGAACCAATAGTCTAAGACATGTGCTAGGTATTCCTCTACTTTTTCATACTGGTGTGCAAGGAAATGGTTCCCAATTACATAATGCAGAGAAAGTACTGAGGGATCTGCCTGCATTTCTGGCAGGTGTACTTCAGTGAGCGGTGTCCTCTTGCATTTCTTTGCATGCTTGTCTTGAATCTTCATCAGAAGTGAAAGAGAGCTGTCACTACGTGTGCAGGATTCCCCTTTAATGAATACCAGCCTTCTTTCAGTTCATTGTAAAGTATTTCTTGCAGCTCAGTCCCTGAAGTACCATTTGCCAAAGGAAGAAAATATGATGCACAAGAGCAAGGGTCACTCCATCCTAATGTAGATTCTTAAACTCTTTTTCTCTTAAACATCTACTGCTGCCTTGCTATGAATGATGAATAATGAGGTAGTTTCTCTTGGGATTGACAATTCTTATGGCTTTTTTGCTCTTTGCAGATAGTGGCTTGGTTTGAGTGATAGTATACTGAGAAAGGGAGTTGATCTGAAGGCATTTGAAGAACTGGAACAGGAAGTAGGTATTGGCAGTGGGGATTGGAATTTTATGTCAAGAGAGTAGGAGTCACAACTGTTTATGATTTAACACAACCAAGTACTCTGGAAAAGTGACAAAATTCTAAAGCTCCAAAGGCTTTGGAGGCTGCTTCTGATTTTACTTAGGAAAATCAGAAAAGGCTAAAAATCTTCCTGTTTCCTGACTTCTGAGTTAATGAATTAGAGAGACAATTTTGGAATGCAGCAAAGAGAGAAATACATGTATGTGCTTCTGTACAAGTGTGTAGGTGAACCATAAAGAGATAAAAAAGTATTATCTTAATGTGTACTTCTGTATATTTTACACTGGGAGTTTTGAAGGTCACATGGTGGGGTTTTTTTAATTGATCTGTTCCAGAGGTACCTTTTCCTAGAGCTTGAAGGCAGCATGTCTTGCATGCCCTGTGGTGATGTGTTAAGGAACACAGACAAGGGGCAAGCTGAATAAGACTGCAGCTGGTACACTACTGTTAGTGACAGCCTATATCCAAGATGCAGCTGGGTATCTCAAGTGGGCACTTGCCAATGTCTGTTTTTAGTGTTGGGGAAGCATGTGAAACACTAAAGCTCTCCATGGACACAAGAGCTTTTCCTTTCCAAGCTCTGTAATCTGGCTGCTATGACAGAAGGAACTTCACCAGGTAGGAGAAATTATGCTGCCAGTGTCTTTGCCCACCTGCATTTCTCTGTCTCCTTACATGGAGATATGCATCCCATCTGTACACACATGCATTGGTGTGACCTCTGAATCTCACAGGAGTCTTTAGGAAAGACTACAGTGTTGAAGCAAAACCTCCAAGGGCTGTTTTTCTGCTAAAGGATAGGCTGCTTGCCATCCCTTCTCTTTCATGTGTCTTTTCATCTGTGATATGCCAGTGAGTTTAGGCATAGTTTGAAAGTTACTAATTTTCTAACTGCTGAAAGTGTCTTTAGACCAGTATTTCCTGGCTCTTGCTGTAAAGAGGTCATTCTCCAGTCTCAGGTTAAAGCCCTTACTCTTTCGGGACAGGGTACAACCACATGGCATTTATGTCATGGATGAAGGAACACAATGCTGGTGATCACAGTGGTGCAAGTGATTTCCGGCTGGTATCAGGGAAATTTCTGGATAGGATGGGTAAGTCATGGGTGATACAGCGATCAAGTGAGCAGCTTGATACGCTGCTCACAGCGAAGAGTTGTTTAGTGAAGTGATAATTACTGGCAGTTGTTGCTGTAATGCTCATGAAATAGTGGCATTCAACATCCTATGGGGAGCAAGAAAGGCAATTAGCAGAGTACAGGTGCTGGAGTTCAGTTAAGCATATTTGGTTTTAACCAGAGAAGTTGTAGATATTGTCTCATGGAAGGCAGCTCTGGAGAGTCAAGGAGCTCCAGAAATCAGGTAGGTCAGCATTCTCCAAGAACATGACCTATCCAAAGAAAGACCAATGAGGAAACTGACTTTGAACAGGAAACAGAGCTCTGTGTGAAAGTGCAACATTCAAGGGTTTGAAACGGTGAGGAGCTACAAAGAAGGAGTCGAAAAGCAAGAGTAGGCATGTTAGGATTGCTTTCAGTAAAACCAAAGCTTGTCTATAGATGACACTTGGAAGAGATGCCAAAGGCAATATGAGCTTAAGCCACTGCATTGATACCAAAAGCTTATCATGTAAAACATGGCCTCATTGCTGAAGGCAGTAAATGAATTGGTGACAGCAGACAATTTCAAATGGGAATTGATATAGTAGACTCTTTCTTACCTTTGCTAGGAAAAATACTGGTTAGAGAGGAAAAAATTGTCCTATTGTAAAGAATTTTAGCTCATAATAACTGGAAATTGAGCTCTATACCTTCCTTAGAATAAGGTTCAACCCTGTAAGGATCAGGAGAGAAGCTGAACTAAAATGATAAAAGGGATCTCCTGTTGAAACTGATTTTTCTTACAGTGTGGCTGCAAGCAAATCAGCTTGTGGTAAGCTGTCAGAGCTTTTGTGAGTGCTCCTCGGATAAATTTCTTGTCTCTGTGAGGAAACCTGCTGATGCTACCTGCCTTTATTTGAACTTTTGTACTAGCCTTTGTGAAATGGTATTTGTCAGACCTTTGATACAAAGAATAATGCTGTATTTTGAGTATTGTGGTAAATCAATACTGTGGGATAGTTTAGATTGGGTAAGGTGCCAATAGATACCATATGTATGTGCTTCAACATACTTCATCATTGACTCACTTGGGCATTTATGTTTGGTAGGTAACAAGTTGAAGGGCATAAAGCTTCGTATTTTTCAGTCATTTTTTCCTACTCTATCACAAACTGAAAGTGATGTTCCCAAGGTAGTTATGTAGAATTCTAATCTTGTAAATAGTTTTGAATAATTTTCTTCCTTAAAAAGTATCTCAGTAAAATCAGTGAATGTACTTATGTGACCAGAGTAAACTGGCTAAGGTGAATAAGGCAGAGGGGGAAAATTCATCAAGGCTTCACTTCAACTGTGGTTGCACTGGTCTGCGCATGCAGTGGTACTTGCAGGCTAAGGATCTCTCACAAAAGCTGAGATTGAAGTGTTTCTCAGGTCGTGCCCTTGAATGTGGCTAATGTCAAAGTTGCCTCTCCCTACATAACATGAGTATTGATTGCATTCACTCCCAATAAGTGCACCTTTAGAGAAAGGTTTCTTTTCTTAATAGCTGTACTTCCAAAATGATGAAAAATCACGTAGAAGTCAAGAAAAGCAAGCTGCACAATTTTTTGCTTGTAGCATGTGAGCCCAAAGTCCCTAATTTAGTGTTTCTGCAGTATGGTCGTTTTTCTCATTCCCGATCAGCCTGTGACATAGGTTTTCAAAAGCTGTAATGACAACTCCATATGTGGGTATGCCCATCTTGTAATTCTTTTAAATTCTGTGGTTTGGAAGAGGTTGAAGATAACTCTGCACATGTAGGGTGTTATCCCTGTTTGTAATCCAAATAGAAGCTGTGTAGTCTACATTGAAAAATAATTCCCCCTGCACTGGCAGAAGCAGCATTCATCTACTGTGACTTTGTATTTCAGACAACAGTGCAGTGTTCGGTTATCCTGCCAAAGCAGTAACAACCTGGATGAACCTTGAAGTTGGAGTGCTTACAAGGAAGAGTGGATCACTTTTGAACTTCCAGAGGTTATAGTATCTTCAAAAATTGTTACAAATGTAAAAGAACGGACTAAATGTTAACCAGTGATAATGTGTGTAAGGCCGCTGTTAAAATCGTTATCAGTTTGATAACGTATAAGGTGGTTAAAATTAACTATTGAGTATGTTTTCAACTAGAAATAGCTTTACTGTCAAGCTGGATCAGGCAGTGGTTGAAGAAAAAAAGTCAGTATTCAGTGGTACCTTTTAATTGAAAGTCTAGGTAATACTCTTATTGCAGTTTCATAAAATAAGGTAAGAAAATAAAGCAAATTCACAGATAGGCTATTTCTGTTGCTATTTCTACCTCCCATCTTTTTCCTAAAAGTGGTTACAATTCACTTCTGAAAGATAGCAGAAAAACTGAACAAACCATATCAAATAAAGTTTATGCTATTTTTATACATTATCCTTATTTTTAATTCCAATTATTTCTTTTTAAAGCAGTATATTTGTTTGTGTGCTAGAAGACATGATTTCATAATTGCGGTGGTTTTGTCGCAGCAGCAGTTGTGTAATGAATCAGTGTTCTTGTTGAAAAAGTGAGGTAATGCCCAAACCAGATTTGTGCCTGAAGATATACTTATGTGACTTACAGAACTGTACAGAAAAGTACTTCGCTGCCAGTGTCCCACAATGCTGACCATTTTCTGCTTCACTGAACAGCTCCAGGTTTAGTTTCTGTATTAAGTGATTAATGTGCTCAAGTGCTTTGAATGTATGCATTTCAGTTTTTTAAATATAATTTTTCTTTAATAAAATAACCTGCTGCTTATTGTCTAGTAAATAAATGCTTCTCCAAGCTGTGTGGAACCTGGGGGGGGGTTGTTTATTTACTTCTAGTCATTAATGCTTGATATTTTTTTATCTCACAATGACTTTTGCCATTCATGGAATAGGTTGGTGGTGATACCTTATAAGCACTGCTTTTAGAAAGACCACTTTTTAGAAAACACTGTGCTGCTCAGATTTCTGGGTTCCAAGTTCCTGAAAAACAGGTTGATGAGACAGAAGTGGATCAGAATGCAAGGCAAGCAAGGAAAATATCAGAAATGTGAAAGGTAAGGATTCTCACGGTAATGTAAAAAAAAAAAAACCCTAATCCAAAGGAATATAGAAGAAAGAAGGTACATAAGCATTTTATCTTGCTGGTTTTCTTCTGTTAGACACCCAGTCTCCTGCTGTGAAAGCCTTTAGATTTGGACATACTTTGCCTAGCAAAACCAGTACAGGTGCTTTTCAGATACTGGGGACAGTAGCTTAACTGATTTTCTGTATTTGCTGGTGTTTTTTTTAAGAACAGAAGTTGCAGGAGCCAGAGCTTGAACATACATTTCACTACCTTTCACTAAGCCAAATCAGATGTCTGGCCTTAAAAATGGTTTCCATTTTTATCCTTGTCCTCTAGGCACTTTCGGTGAAATAGATTGAAGCCAGGAAGTTCGTATTTGGATGTTCCAAGAGAGTTGTTTATGGGTGTCCATTTTCAGTCCCCCTTGGCTTTCTCTTTTGACGTTTGGTAGTGACATATGAAGGTACTTGTTGTGTTGATTTTTTTTGTTTTATATGTTGGGTACTTAGTGTCACTGGACAGTGGCACAGAGCAGGTCCATAGGTAGTGAGTTTTGTTACACATTTATGTTATAAATTCGTCCTATGCAAAGCTAGATAACAGCACTAGGTAAGGATGACTGTGTCCAAAGAGTTACAGTCAATAGCTCCATGTCCAAGTGGAAACCAGTAAGTAACAAGTGGTGTCCCTCAACGGTGTGGGACCAGTACTGTGTAGTATCTTCATGAGTGAAATAAGATAGTGGGATTGACTGTGGAATACACCAAGCTGAGCGGTGCAATTGATTCAGCAGAGGGAAGGGATGCCATCCAGAAGGACCTTGACAGGCTTGAGGAGTGGACACCAGTGCAAGTTTCATGAAGGTCAACAAGGTGCTGCATTTGAGATGGGGCAAAGGGGACTGAGCAGCCCCGTGGAGATGGACTTGGGGGTGCTTGCGGATGAAAATGTTGAATATGCACCCCAGAAGTCCAGCTGCATCCTGGGCTGCATCAAAAGCAGCATGGCCAGCAGGGCAATGGAGGTGATTCTGCCCCTCTGCTCCCCTCTGGTGAACACTCCCACTTGGAGTGCTGTGAACAGTTCTGAGTCCTCACTATAAGAAAGTTGTTGGAGCCAGTCCAGTGAGGGCCACTAAGATAATCAGAGGACTGGAGCACCTCTCCTATGAGGACAGGCTGAGAGAGTTGGGGTTGTTCAGCCTGGAGAGGAGAAGGCTCTGGGGAGACCTTACAGTGGCCTTTCAGAACTTAAAGGAAGCTTAGAAGAGAGGTGAAGGGAGACGTTTCACCACAGCCTGTAGTGACAGGACAAGGGGCAACAGTTTTAAACTGAAGAGGGTGTATATTTATATTCAATGTAATAATTTTTTCACGATGGTGGCGGTGAGACACTAACAGGCTGCTCAGAGAAGTGCAAGTGTTTGCAAGTGTTCAAAGTCAGGTGGGACAGAGCTTTGATCAACCTGGCCTAGTGGAAGGTGTGCTGCCTGTGGTAGAAGGATTGAGCTATATGGTCTTTGAAGATGCCTTCCACCCCAAGTCATTCTATGACAATTACTCTGTCAACATAGGCTTGATACCTGAAGGTGTCTCATGCACTGGCATGAGAATTTGTATATAAAGTCAGTAAAACAGTGTTAGCGTTCAGGGTTTTTTTGCAAAGTTTAGCATACATTTTATACTCTGAAATGTGTTGGGAGCTATTTATCCAGCAGACTGTACAACGGAGGTGGTAATTGGCAAGAAAAGCATAGGTAAGTGTTTAATTATATAAAGATAGGGCCAAATATAAGTGGTTTTAATTGCCTTTCGAAACAGTCTTAAGAAAGGTATTGTAGGAAGAACTGCGGGTGTGATAGAGAGCAAGAAGATACAAATTCAATGTACGACATTATTAAAACCAAATAAACATTCTAGCAGAGAACCATGGTCATTCTCAGAGTCTGAATGTATCTAGTTTGACAAGAATGAGACAATGACAGACAGAGGACTTCATTAATGAAAATTACCTCACTTCAGTTTGAGTGTATCCATGACAATTTTTTTTTTTTCTGCAACCATGTTATTGGCACTGCTCCTGTATAATAACATGAGAAGCAGTTTTAACAAGTTCTAGCTTGAAGCTCTTGGAAAATTGCATCTTGGCCTGGTAGACAGCTTACCAAGATATAGGATGCTCAGTTGTGGCTGTTGCCTAGTTTTCAAACATCACAGATTGCAAAATGTGTGCCTCTCTAGCTTAACTCATGTTAATGCTCATCTTACAGAAACTTTGTGTCTTCTCTTTGTTAAACCTAACCTGTTACATGCTTATTTCTGGTTTTATCTCTTAAGCAAATACTGTCTCCTAGAAATACTAACAAAGCTTTCAGCAGGACCTTTCTGGACCTGTCCAGTTTCTATGTGTATGTTTCACAGGCCATTTTAGAGTCTTCTTTAAACAGTGCCTACTTCAGCACAGGTACCTAAATAGTGATTGCTGAAGCAAACAAAGCAGCTTCTCTGTGGGTAAATTACATATCTCATACAAAACACATTAGAACCATGGAAAGCCTAATAAAAGTATTAGCTAGTCAAATTTAACCTTAAGTTTTCCAAGTCTGCTTCTCTTTCTCGAGTGGAATTGCCCTAAATTAACTCATTGATTTGTATGACCTGAATGCTTTAAAGACTGGGGAAAGAGAGCACCCTTGGAGGTAGCAGTAATTGTTGAAGAACAGGTTGGTCTCTCTTGCTCCTGTGCAGGATTTGCCTTGGGGAAATAGAGAAATGCAGCTGGGGAAGAGTGAGTATGTTAGAAATAAATGCTCAAAGCCTAATTTTTTTCCCCACTTACACAGAGGGGAGATTGGGTGGGACTGAGTGCTTGCAAACAGCACAGATGCACAAAGCGGGAGGCATGCCAGTATTAAGCAAGGACCAGGAAACACAGAATCTGTAACCAACTGATTCCTCACAAAATTTTCAGCTGCCCTCCAAAGGAAAGGTCAGATATTGGAACTTCATAAAATATCTGGATCCACATAGACCATAAGAAGAGTGTCACTGCAGGGTAAGTTCAACATTCAAATAACAAATGCAAAAGAAGACAAATACCCACTCACAGGAACTTTTGTCCAACTATCTCTCCAGTGGCGTTCACTAGGAGCTCTGCTTCACCTTGGCACATGTGTCACAGGCAGCAGATGTCCTTCTGCTTTGATTGAAGAGACTTCTGGATTTTGGTAGCATTCAGACCCAAACAGCCCTTGTCCATGTTCCAAGCCAGCACCCCTCACTTGCTTGTGTCACGAGCACTTGCTCTGTCTGAGTGTGCAGTTGCTACTGGATCCTACCCCACTTCTTACTGATTATTTGCATGTTGTATTTTGCTTTAACCAGCTATCCACGGCTTTTGAAGTCCTTTTGTCTTGGAGGAGATCTCAATTTATTTCGCTCACAGCATCCTTCATTGTGCGTGTCAGCAGTGTAATGTACTGGTGCCAATGCAGGTTCAAATACAGCACAAACTAGAAGGCAGGCCATTACATTTACTCTTTTGCTCCCTTCTCTGTTTTCTCTAAATCATTCTTTGCGCATAACATTGATCTATCTTGCTAACATGAGATTGCACACTCATATCTCATTTTAACTTAGCTAACACTTCCCCGTTTCATACTAACAACATCCAAAGCATCTCTCAGCATCAGCACAGGTGGCACGTGACATCAGAATTGAGCTTTTATATTAGTATTCAAAACAGATCTGAGAGCAGTTGGAGTTCCCAGAACTGTAACCAGTAAGAGTGTTTTGTTTATTGGAACCAGCTGAGTATCAGTAAGAGGAGAAATTAATTCAGAAGGTGCTCAGCACTGGGTGGGACCAGCCCTCTAAGACGGAAATTCTGGCTTAACTGTTTTAACGACTGCTTCCTCTCCCCACTGTCATTGCAGTGCTGGCTGAAGCAGGACAATTCAAAAGAATTGAAATTAATTTTCAATCAAACTTGCCAAAGTTTGCCATTGTTCATTTAGATAATTGTCAAGTTCCCAACCACCTTTACTATGTATTGGCTCAGGCCATTTGTGGTGCAAAGACCTGTGTGACTAGGCGTACTTGGAAATACATTTTCTATTTGAGTATCAAGGTGTCATAGAGGAGGCCCTGCTGGAACTAAGAACAGAGCATGTAGTAAGTGAAATGTATTTTTGAGGACAGGTGAAGTCTGTCCCGTTGGTTGGTTTCCTACAGTATGGTTCCTCTAGCACAATGAGAAAGACATTTGGTCTCATGTAAGTCTTTTAATTTTACCTTAGAATCTGTGTTTTAATAATTAGTGCTTTATAGGAAGCAGTTTTTGCAGGGACTTTTATCAACTGTGTAAGAATGTTCTGAATTACATTTTATGTGTTTTCATACTGTAGTCAAACACTTAAAATCATTCTTTTGCAACTGTCTGAAGGTAAGCCAGCAAGATAAACCAGTAGGAGGATAGTAATGGTAGGAGTTGCCTTCCCCTTGATTGCATGTGAGGAGGACAGTGGAATTAGCTCTGCCCTTAGACCCGATCCATACGTAATAAAAACTCTCCACTCCATGGTGTTATTAGTGCCTTAGGTTGACTCTCAATTCCTTTTCTGGCCCTTAGGCTGCTCAGCATCTAAGAAGAAAACAGATGTAAAAAAACCATAAAACCAACAGTGTTCAAGTATTTGTTCTCACTAGGCAAGGAATGCCCTCTCCATGTTTTCCACCAAGCAGGGTCCGTGTCTGATTGTAAGTGTCACTGTTCATCAGCCATGTGCATTGGATGTCTACAGGGATGAGCTTTGTTTCAGAAGCCAAACAAAACCACTGACCCAGGTCAGCATGGAGTGGGGTAGGGGTAAATATCCATTGTGTATTCTTTCAGATGTAGGCAGACTCTCCAAGGGTTTGTCTCCCCTTTCTCCAGGCATCTGTTCCCTGAGCTGAATCTGCCTCTTTTTGCTCCTGTTCTGGACATGCTGTGCCTCTGCCCCATCCTCAAAGCTCTCAGCATGCCTATTTTCATACTTTTTACCCATCCCATGCTGTCAACAACCAGCACTTTGGAGAGAAAAAGGTCCTGATCCTGGGTCTTTCCCCACTTGAGTGCTCAAACTCTCGTGTTCTAGACTACCACTCTCATGTCCTCAAATAGGAATGTCCGTTGAGAAATCCCATGTAGGAGGCTGCTTCCTCAGAGCAATGACTATATCAATGGCAGCATGAGCTGGAAGTAGGGTATTTCTAATACCATGGCCTCTGCCAGTGGTGTGAGCTGAACCCAAAATGTCCTTTGTACCTGAAGTGGTAGGTGCAAACAGGGCTTCTCAGAGCCCACCATCAATCCTGAGCTTACACTTGATAACAAGAGCAATGCTGGGTCTAGTGGCACTCATCTGTGTACCTTTCTGTGAGTCATCCTGAAGCCTCTAGTTGCAAGATTCTTGGTTTTCAACTCTGTAGGACCACCTCTCATTTCACTATGCCTTCTTGGGCTTTCTCTAGCACAGAAACACTTTGTTATCAAGTATTTCTACCAAAAGCATGAAGGTACTTATTAAGAAACAGGAATGTAGAGAAATTTGTCCTCTGGGAATATTTCCAGAAAGAAAAAGAGTATTCTGCCTTAACTTCTGTTCATACAGTATCTCAAAGTATTTCCACCCTTTTTTTCTGTGAGTTCGTGGGGGAACAAAGTGTTGAGTTACTTCAGTGGCTGTCAGTTTAGGATTGACTGACACCTGATTAAAAATAATAAAAAAAAAAAGAAGTAAAAACAGTAGGTATATCATCTCTGGTGCTGTGAGTGATTGCCCTACCAGGGCTTTTCTAGGACACAAATGTCTTCAGAGGTTCTCTCTCCAGCACCTAGTACTCTGCCTTGCCTGTTCCATCTCCAAATTCCTCACTTCCTGCTGTAAGGGCTCTGAGCATTTCCATTTTCCTGCTGAGACTCACAATATATAAGGCTTATTTCCTATATAAGTAAGCAGTTAAATTAATGTATTTCCACACTTTTGTTCCAGGCAAGGTTGGGTAATGACTTTCTTTTCTGAAGTACTTTTTGTTATTCAGTCCGCTGAAGCTTTCAAAGACTTCGAACACAATATATGAAGTCTGTGGGCCTTTAGACACGATAAACTTAGGTGAATTCAGAGGGGATGTTGCCTGTTGTAAACCTTGGGAGCATGTTCTCAAAGAGTAGTTTTCCATAATGTGTAATAGTAAACTCTTTGTGCCATTACACCTGAAAATATTTTTATTAAATATAAAAGTTTGGCAGAGGACACCAACTGGAAAATATCCTGTCAAATTATTTAGATGCTGGCATTCACAGACAATTGGGATGTGCTTTTTACAGAACATAGTGCTGCTGGCTCCTTGTCCAAAGAGTGAACAGCTACAATCGCACCTCTGAAATCACCATGCATAACTCCATTCTCTTCTCTTCGGGCGACTTCCCAAGGAAGTTTTAGGCTTTGGCAGCTCTGAACCCAAAACACCTGGGGAGGTTGCACTCTTTTGGCATGGCTTTCCCGAGTGGGGAGAGGCTACGTGGAAACCCCGTGGACATCCCAGTGTGAATGGCTCTCTCCCTGTCATGTGTCTGAAGGGACTNCCGGTTGAGGGAGGGGATTGTCCTGCTCTGCTCTGCCCTGGGGCAGCCTCACCTTGAATATTGTGTGCAGTTTTGGTCACCACAAATAAGAACAATATTAAGGTTTTAGAGAGCATCCAAAGGAGGGCAATGAAGATGGTGAAGGGCCTTGGGGGAAAGCTGTGTGAGGAGCGTCTGAGGTCACTTGGCCTGTTTAGCCTGGAGACTGAGTGGAGCCATGCTGAGTTGGAAGGGACTCACGAGGATCATCGAGTCCAAATTTTCCCTCCCGCCCTGCACCAGACCGATTTGCTGATGTCTCTCCTGGTCATCAAACACCCTCTGGGAGGGGCTCACTCTTCATTTGGCCCCCAAAGAGCTAGGAAACAACCTTGTTTTTGAGGGGAGAGTNCACCTCTCATTTCACTATGCCTTCTTGGGCTTTCTCTAGCACAGAAACACTTTGTTATCAAGTATTTCTACCAAAAGCATGAAGGTACTTATTAAGAAACAGGAATGTAGAGAAATTTGTCCTCTGGGAATATTTCCAGAAAGAAAAAGAGTATTCTGCCTTAACTTCTGTTCATACAGTATCTCAAAGTATTTCCACCCTTTTTTTCTGTGAGTTCGTGGGGGAACAAAGTGTTGAGTTACTTCAGTGGCTGTCAGTTTAGGATTGACTGACACCTGATTAAAAATAATAAAAAAAAAAAGAAGTAAAAACAGTAGGTATATCATCTCTGGTGCTGTGAGTGATTGCCCTACCAGGGCTTTTCTAGGACACAAATGTCTTCAGAGGTTCTCTCTCCAGCACCTAGTACTCTGCCTTGCCTGTTCCATCTCCAAATTCCTCACTTCCTGCTGTAAGGGCTCTGAGCATTTCCATTTTCCTGCTGAGACTCACAATATATAAGGCTTATTTCCTATATAAGTAAGCAGTTAAATTAATGTATTTCCACACTTTTGTTCCAGGCAAGGTTGGGTAATGACTTTCTTTTCTGAAGTACTTTTTGTTATTCAGTCCGCTGAAGCTTTCAAAGACTTCGAACACAATATATGAAGTCTGTGGGCCTTTAGACACGATAAACTTAGGTGAATTCAGAGGGGATGTTGCCTGTTGTAAACCTTGGGAGCATGTTCTCAAAGAGTAGTTTTCCATAATGTGTAATAGTAAACTCTTTGTGCCATTACACCTGAAAATATTTTTATTAAATATAAAAGTTTGGCAGAGGACACCAACTGGAAAATATCCTGTCAAATTATTTAGATGCTGGCATTCACAGACAATTGGGATGTGCTTTTTACAGAACATAGTGCTGCTGGCTCCTTGTCCAAAGAGTGAACAGCTACAATCGCACCTCTGAAATCACCATGCATAACTCCATTCTCTTCTCTTCGGGCGACTTCCCAAGGAAGTTTTAGGCTTTGGCAGCTCTGAACCCAAAACACCTGGGGAGGTTGCACTCTTTTGGCATGGCTTTCCCGAGTGGGGAGAGGCTACGTGGAAACCCCGTGGACATCCCAGTGTGAATGGCTCTCTCCCTGTCATGTGTCTGAAGGGACTCCCTAGGGCTCTGACTCTCCTTCCTACGGGATGGGCAGCCTGCGGGCAGGAGAGCAGGGGCAGGGACCGGGGCGGGGAGCCGCCCAGAGGAGGGGATGGATGGATGGATGCTCTGCCTTTGCTCTGCCAACGGCTTGGCAGGGGGGACCGGTCACCTGCCCTCAGGCCCCATCTCGGAAGGCTGAGCTGGGCTCCTGCTCGCATGCAAGCCTGGAGGGTCAGGGGAGAAAAAAACACATTCACAGAATCACAGAATATTCTG
>VYXB01003942.1:22673-52991 GCA_013397135.1 Pachyramphus minor | reverse complement strand
CCCCCAACAAACACCTCCTTCTCTCGGCTGGACAAACAGTAATAACTCCGATGTCAACAGAAGTTTCCTTCTTCTGCCTCGACACGGAGTAACCCTAACAACGCTGCTAATAAAGAAGAGCCGGTAATGGTTTCTTTCTGGACCGAGTTCGATTTCAAGCTCGGGAAATGGGTGAGTGAAATCAGCCATTTCGAAATGAAAGCACTTTTTCGANAGCGGCGGTGAGAGAATGAATCTCTAGTTTTGGCAATAGAAACCAAATACCCACCAACGCTGAATGCATGGCCGATCAGGGGCCGAGGAGCATCTCGTCGTGCAAATCGTGCTGCAGAGGGGTATGTGTGTACGCGGACATGTATTCTATTATAGCGGCGATATTAAAAATAAAAAATGTGACTAATCTGCCACATTAAACGTAGTGCTTTGAGAGCTTCCTCGGTATGTGTATTGCTGCTGCTATTTGCTGTTAACAGCTACTATTCTTCTTTTCTGACAAGAAAAGCCCTGGAGCCGACGCTGCTGCCAGAAGAAAAGGTGCCTGTGGAAGCTCTCGCAGCCGAGCGGGATCACGCTGGGATCTCCATCCTTTCAAGGAGTGAGTATCGCCCACCATGGTCTTCTCCCGGGCAGGGCCTCCGGACCTGTGGCATGAAGCGGATTTATAACAATTAGGTATTTAACCCTGCTGGCTTTCGAGAGGGTACTCTGCTCATTTGGTGCAGTCAGCCTAGAAAATTCTGTTATTTTCTTGCCAACTTCATGAACAATATTAGTAACAATAATAATATAATATTACTATTTTGTTGCTGTTGCTGTAATTTCATAAGCCATAATGGAAATACTAAAAAATTTTAATTAAGTCTGGTTCTTGGAGAAAAAGGCCCTTTAAAACAGAAATACTGGTCTAATTGAGGTTGGAATTGCAGTTTAATGGAACCTTATTTTTCTATAAAGAGGTCGGTCAGGCTCTTGCCTTATCCTGTCTCTGTGTCTGGTTCCAGCTTCACCGTGGTTCCAGCTTCACTCTGGTTCCCACAGGCATGGAATGCAGGCACCTAACTGCTGCATCCCCAGTATTGTGCTTGACTTGCTTACAGCTATGCCATGTCCTAAGATAGAATACAGAAAAAATTAATAAGGTGCTAAAATTGCATAGTGTAATGCTATGTTTTTTCTATTTAAAGATATGTATAAAATATATATTCTAAGCATTCTTACAATAAACAAGTGTTTATAATGTATTATAAAATTATTTTAATATTACGAATATAATGTAATTTTTTGTACATATTATATATACATATAGTTTTTGTAATTAAACATAAGCATATTACATATAAAATAGTTTGTAAGCTAATACATAAGGTTGATACATGATCATAACATTCTCAATATATGTGCATATCCCGTATATTTTATATAGGTATTTGCATAGGTGTATTTTGTACATAAATGGCATAACTAAATATTTTATAGTGTACAAACTTATATGATGGAAATATGAAGCATGTATTGTATAAATTTACATTACAATAAATAACATATTCCAACACGGTTTTTAAAAGTATATACACTTTTTTATTTTTTATGAAATATCCAAGAGCTGGACAATCAGTAGGAATGTAAAACGAAAATAATTTTTTTCCCCCTTTAATTCCTTATGGGTAGATCTGCAAAGTGCACAGGATTTGCGCTAAGGAATGACACCTGAGCTCTTCCGCTGCCTTGCCTTGTTTACTTTTCTCAGTCTCTAAGGAGTAGGATGCACGGGTGCAGTCCGGCGTGGTGTCCGGGGAGGGAGGCAAGCTCTCCCGCTCATCCAGCACAGGTTGGGAGCACGGTCCCCATCGCCTGCCTCACCACCCTGCTCTTTGCTGTCCGTGCTCTCCTACAGCACCCCTGACGGTTGTAGGACCCACCACGGTGTCAGAGGGTCTCCCCAGCCATTACCTTCCCCTCAGAAGAGGGTGGGCTGCCACTGTACATTTTCTGTGGGGTGCTCACACCCAACTTCTCCGTGCTGGGGCAGTCAGTAAAACGGATAGACTCTCATATGATTTATCTACCCCCGTTCCTAACCCAGCAGCACAGCTGTTACAACGGCTTGCTTTTTTCTTTACTAAACGTGACACCTTCAAGCAGCTTGGTAAGCCCTGGAATTGAGTTCCGACGTATGATTTCTAATTTTTCGTTCCTGGTCGCCCTGGTTTTGCAATTAACATGATTTTTTTCAAGGTGCTATAACTCAGGAGAGGTCGCTTGCAGGTCGTTAAAACGAGTACTTCAAGTGGGGACTGTAGAGGGCTTGCAGAGACACAAATCTCACTTCATTTTCTCCTTCCAGATCCCATGTTGCAGCCTTCACGAGAAGAACCACGGATGCGCCCAAGATGCATGTAGAGACACGCACAGCATTCTACGTGGTTCTAAGGACGTGTTTGCCAAAGCCGCAATGGCACCAGGAAGCACCGATTCCCTGCTGTCCCGGCCAGTTTCGCTAGAGAGAGGTAGCGCCTCTTGAGTTCCCTGTAACCGAAATCGGACAGGGAGAGCTCGGAACCTCTCCCGTCCTCTTCGGATTGAGGGCTGGCAAGTATGAGTGCGGAGCCCCGGGGACGAGGGTAAACAGAAAGCCCAGACGTGGTTCAGTCAAAATATGAAGGGTTTTTATAGTACCACCTCTGTGTGTGGGGTTTCCTTCATATTTAATATTTCCTATTTAAAGTTTTTCACATTTAATATTTCCTGTTTGCTATTTGCTATTTCATATTTACTATTTAACATTTTCACATTTAATATTTTCTTATTTCATACTTCATATTTTATATTTCTCTTCGTAATAGTTGGCCTCTCGCTTGAAAATAGGGGACTGTGGAGGGTCGTAGTATTTCTAGTGCAAGATAATACACAGGCACTAGCAAAGAGAATTTTTCTTCGTGCATCCCAGCGATCCGGGGGCTATTCACAGCATTGGCATGTGTGCTGCTCGTCTTGGTGTCTCCCGAGGCGTGCGCATAAGTTTGGGGTGGGGGTTGCCGCGGGAGNGCGTCTCCAGAAAGCCGGCGCGGGCCGCGTCATGCGCCGGGAGGCAGCCGGTGCTCGGGTCGGGGTGGTTGGGGTCGGCTCCGCGCTGCAGCAGCAGCTCGGCCACCCGCGGGCTGCCCAGCATCATCACCTGCGGGGAGAGACAGCGTCAGCGCCTGTCCACAGCCCCCAGGGTTTCTCACTCGGCCCCGGAGGAACGATGATCCTCCGTGGAAAGAAGAAAATCCGCGGGTGAGGCTTAGAGATCGTCTCCGGAGGTGTCACGAAAGCTGGAGAGCATGGACCCGTCGAGATGGTTGTATCGCAGGGAGAAATCCTGCCTATCCGTGCCACGGGACGGGAGGGAACAGGTGGGGCAGAGAGGTGCGGAACCCGCACTGGGGGCACGGTGTGCGGGTGCACACCAGGGCTCTTCGGCGACAGAAGGCGGCAGAGAGGCCATAGGCTCGGGACAGACGGAGCGCGGCAAGAGGGTCGCCCTTCTCGCTGTGCACCCCCACAGGAACCCAGGGCGAGTCCCGGGTCGCTTTGCAAGGGCCGCCGCGGAACCGTGCCGGTGGAGCGGCTCCCGGGGACGGTCATCGTCCCGCTCCCGTCCGTGACACTTCGCCAGACGGTCCCTGCCAAAGGGACACGTATATGCAAGGAACCTTCTTACATGCGGCGCCGCGCCCGCGCTTCTCTCACTCTCGGGAAAATCTCAAACCCCACTTTTTGTCTAACTCCCGTGTCCAATGCAATAACAAAGTTCCTGGCAGCCCCTCCCATCGGGGTCGCCGTTTTCTAAGCTGGGTTTCCCCCAGCGCACCCGGCAGTGCGTTCAGGACAGGGGCTAAATCCCTGCCGCGCAAAGGTTAGAAAAAGAAAAAAAAAAAAAGGGCACTGCAGGACGGCAACATATACCTGTTTCGAGTGAAAGGCTGCACCGACATTTTGTGGGAGAGAGTTTCGCAAGCACTGCCAGTAAAACTTAAACATTAGCTTCTCAGATTATTCCAGTTTCGTTTTATTTTGTAAATTGTAAGAAAAAGCTGTATAGAACTACCTCGGAAATAATCTCAACCTCTATAAATTTAACACCTACTACACCTTCGGGCACTACGTTTACCTACACGTTCACGCGACTGTAAAATGGGCATACTGAGCCCCACAGGGACTTCTCACTGTCTATCTGCAGCGTCTGCCGGGCAAGGCTGTTGCAACCAGGTGTTCTGTTCATGAGAGTCAATGAACATACTTTTTTTTTTTCCATGGGAAAGATGAGAAAAAAAGAGTAACAGGCATCTAAAGCAGAAGACGATTTATGACTAAAAGATGATTATTTCTGCAAACGGGATTTGTTACATTTTATTGCACATTTATTGCGATATGAGCATTAAAGTTCTCGGGTTTGAGTCATCCTATCTCAGCTGGTTCAAATAAAGTCAAGGGTTGCTAAGACTAAGACCTCTCTGTTGCGGCCGTCACAGACTTTCTCCTTCCCAGAGAGGCGAGAGGAACCTCTGCACCGCCTCGACAGCAGCCGTCGTGGGGCGGCCCCGCCGAGAGGCTGCCCCAGGGCTGCCTTCACCGCCCCTCGGGCAGGGCAAGGAGGGGCCGCTACCCCCTTCCCGCCGCCCGCAACCCATCTCCCTACCTGGATGGGGGTCCTGCCGTAGGAGTTGACGGCGTTGGGGTCCGCCTCGCCGTCCAGGAGCTCCCTGAGGCGCTGCAGGTCTCCGCGGGCGGCGGTGTTGGCCAGTTCGTCGGCCACGGANTCCCGGCCCGCCGCGCCCGGCACAGCGCTGCCCGGGGCTGGCGGCGATCCCGGCCCGCGGGGAGCGCCTTGCCCATGGGAGCGCCCCGCGCCCCCGGCAGCCTCGGGCAGTGCGTCCCGGCACCGGCCCGGAGGTTCCTCCACCTGCGAGTCCGCGGCTTGTTTTCTCCTCATGGCTGGTGCCGCCCGGCCGATGCCAGAGTCACCCTTGGCCTCGCCCCGACGGGGCGGAGCGGAGCGACCTGCCCTGTTCTCCGACGGCAGGGAGTGCCGGGCGCTCAGGCGAGAGGCCGGGCTCTCTCTCCACCTTTTTAGTTTTCTCTATTATTTTGTTCTCCGGGGCCCTTTCTTGAGGGAAGCAGTGCCTTAAGTGTGCCTGACCGCCCCGAGCAGAACAGAGGCTGGGGGAAGGGTAGGAGCAAAACGAGCAAAAGGCTTTACTTAACGAAAGCAGAGCCTCTTCTTACTCCGGCGGAAGCTTTCGCCCTGACACTGCCTCCTCGCTTTCTCCGGGCATCCATCGGCACCCGAGGCGTAGAAAGCGGCTGTAGCCGCTCCTTCCCTTCTCCTGCGTGCACTGCCAGCTCTTCTCGTCTTTTTTAGTTAGCAGTAACACTTAGTAGGAGACAGTGGGCGCAGTGGCGCCGAGAGCTTGCACTGACACAGGAATAGTAGCTGCTACGTCTCCACCCTCCGCCTAAAACGGCTTTTCTTTTCTTTTCTTTTCTTTTCTTTTCTTTTCTTTTCTTTTCTTTTCTTTTCTTTTCTTTTCTTTTCTTTTCTTTTCTTTTCTTTTCTTTTCTTTTCTTTTCTTTTCTTTTCTTTTCTTTTCTTTTCTTTTCTTTTCTTTTCTTTTCTTTTCTTTTCTTTTCTTTTCTTTTCTTTTCTTTTCTTTTCTTTTCTTTTCTTTTCTTTTCTTTTCTTTTCTTTTCTTTTCTTTTCTTTTCTTTTCTTTTCTTTTCTTTTCTTTTCTTTTCTTTTCTTTTCTTTTCTTTTCTTTTCTTTTCTTTTCTTTTCTTTTCTTTTCTTTTCTTTTCTTTTCTTTTCTTTTCTTTTCTTTTCTTTTCTTTTCTTTTCTTTTCTTTTCTTTTCTTTTCTTTTCTTTTCTTTTCTTTTCTTTTCTTTTCTTTTCTTTTCTTTTCTTTTCTTTTCTTTTCTTTTCTTTTCTTTTCTTTTCTTTTCTTTTCTTTTCTTTTCTTTTCTTTTCTTTNTTTCCTTTCCTTTCCTTTCCTTTCCTTTCCTTTCCTTTCCTTTCCTTTCCTTTCCTTTCTTTTTTTTTTTTTCTCTTCTTCTCCTTGTTGATAAGAACTCGCTCAAGCGATCAAGAAAGACTTCGTGCAAACAGAGGCCACAAGCGTTTCCCCGGCGCGGCAAAACGTCTGCGGCCGCCGCCCTGCGGGGCCCCAGCCCCGGGGCAGGAGGGAGCGTTCGAGGGGAGCGCGGGGGGCGGCAGCACCACGGACAGCTCCAGCTCTCCAGTTCTCCTGGCAGCCCCGCCTGCTGCGATGGGCCGGGCCGGGCCGGGCGTGTTCCCCACCGTCGCTGGCTGTCCCCTGGCCAGAGAACCTCTCCGGCCCCATGTTTAGCCCTAAAAATACCCTTTGCTGAACGTTCCGCATCTCCGCACGGGTGAAATGGGATGTCGGGCCGTCGTCCTCCGCATTTCATGGGCTGCTCTGTGAGCCTCACTTTAGCTACGAGAAATCGGTGTTACAAGGCGAGCTAAAGGTTTCCTGGGTCTTACTGCACTGGTATGGTACGGTGCAAAGACTCAGAGGAGGTAAGAAGTCCCCACTTTTTCTTTCAGGTATGATTCACAACCAGCTCAGCTGGTTAGAGCATAGTGCTAATAATGCCAGGGTTCATTCTCCATACAGGCCATTCATTTAAGAGTTGGACTCAATGTGGGTGCCTTCCAGAGTATTCTGTGATTCTTGAGGTTATAATTACCCTCCCTTCTTTCACTTTGAAGTGCCACAAAAGTGAATTGTTTCCTTACCTCAGTGCAGGAATGTGACCTTTGATGGACACATCGGATCTCTAAGTTCATTCTCGGGATGTTTGCATCATATTTCTACTCCATAACACGATTATCTGGTTTTTAATCCTTTATCAATCATGCTATCTGCTTGTTTAGCTGCATCTTAAACAATTAGCACATATTATCAAAACTATTAATTACTTTCGTGGCATAACGCTTTAGGGGGCTATACTACTGAGAAAGAAATCTGTTTTCAGTACAAAATGGTGCGGGCAACTTCCACCATCAATAAACAGAGGAGTGGCAATTGGTGTGGCTGATGAAGACTGTCTATGTAAAGGTCACATTTGTAGATTTATTTGCAATGCTTGGAAAGTTTCTATAATTGAAGCAGGCCTAGTGCCACATTCTGCTTCTTCATTCTGCTTTGCTACTGTTTCTGTGCTCGAATAGGTAGAAATGAGTGGAGTTTCACTCAGGATAAAGGGTTTCTTGATATAAATTGTTGGTTCTGGTTAGTTAATTGAGCATTTAAATGTGATCCTGTGACCCAAATGTTTGGGTTTGGGTTTGTGTTTGTTTTGTTATTCTTTGCCCTTTTATTAATGAGTTTCCTATTCAAGCACTGGGTGCCATAAAATGAGAAAATTAAGATCCTTCAGAGCTCTATGTTAAATAGAAGGAAACAAGTGGAATAATTTCATCTATATATTCTGTTATGTAGATCACCATACAGTGAAAACACTCAAGTAGTGAATGGTTTAGTTTAGCATTAAAAGCACTGAAAGGCAATCTTTACAGCAGCTGCATTAAACAAGAATATTATAGGATCAGTTTGGTAGAAATAGTATATTGATCCTGATTCTCAGCTACAGGGCAGATGAGAAATAAAGAAAAATGTTCTTGATAGGGCTTTGGTGCTAGTGATATATCCATAAAGTAAACAAAACTGGTCTAAGTCTACTGGAATTTTGTGAAGGCTTTAGACAGGTCAATTTTAACAAAGAAAAAGCATGAAAATAATGTTTAAAGAAAGATAGGCTTTCTACTCATGTGTTTAATTCATTACTCCAAGGCTATGTGGTAAAGAAGATAACCATATTCCAAAATATTCCTTCACACTGCTTTCTCAAGAGGGTAACATTTCTTAGAAACCTCTTGAAGTAACGTTATCAAATATGCACAAATGAGAAGATAAGGAGTCCTTCATAACTTTTCCCGCAATTCAGGAAAACCCACACTCTGCTATTAGGAAAAAGTAGACTCTCCTCCAACAGGCTGCTTCTGCAAATTCAAAATTGCCTATTTTCCTGAAAAATAACCGAAACCCCACCCACTTGTGAAAGTATGATATTCCACCCGGAAACCCCTTTCTTTGGAACTGGAATCTCAGGCAGCATTTTCCTTTTGGTCTGAATATGCAATTGTAGTCTGAAGGACAGTTACACTGTCCAGTTGATGGTAGCTTTAAAGAAGCTGTTAACACAGTTGGAAGTGACTTCTTCCAGTTTCAAAGTTAATCATGGAAAGGTAAGTCATACAATCGCAACTTTAAAATGATCATTTAGGGAGGTGTCACACCTTTCACAGTTATGTTAAAAGTGTGTGCTGCAGGCACATTAAATATGCATATGGATATTGACAAAATGCCAAATAAATACAAATCTCGTGGCAAGTAAGAAGACCTTAAAAGCACTTCAAGAATACTATTTTCTACAGTCAAAAGGAAAACAGAGACATGTTGTGAGATTCAGTAAGATAATTGTTAATGTGCATAATGTGCAATCAGCTCAATATTACTCAAATGCAGCTTACAACAAAGGAAAATGTTAAAATGGATTTTCTTAATTTTCTCTGAGATGACAGCAGAGAATATGAAGTTCTTCCAAAACATTGTTTTAAAATTAGAACAAACAATTCATTAGAATCATAGAATAAACTGAGTTGGAAAAGACCTTTGAGATCATCAAGCCCAACCCATGACCCAACACCGCCATGGTTACCAGACCATGGCACTAAATGCCACATCCAGTCATTGCCACAATGTAACATAGGTTAAACAGCTTTGGGTTCTGAAAAAACCTTGTCAATAAGTTATTGTTGCAGAATAATGTAATTGTATCATGTTTTCATAAAGTAGGTGCAAATGTTAGTAAAAATCCTTACTGTCAGTTACATTACTGCTTTCAAAGGAGAGAACAGACACTATTGACAGAAAATCACCGGGGATGCCTGCCAGGAATAATGGTGTATCATAGGACAACAGGAACATTTGGAGGTACAGTAGTAGGAATTTGAAAACAAAACAAAATTATGCAAACAAGCAAAACGGACTGAAATATTTTAAAATCTTCAAGCTGAGTGATGACTGCAAGAGCAGTCCAAAAACATCAGCAGTTTACTGTCCAGTTGGTAGGAGACTACCAACTGTACCTCACAGTAGTTATGTGCCAGTGCTGACAGTCTGCTTAGCTGTAAGCAAAGTCTGAGCATTCGATGCCCCCTGAAAATACTAATTGAATATAACAGGGAGATTTAGCCTAAGCAGGGGCGAATCTGGATTTCTGAAAAAAATTACCACTTTCTTCTTTGGTTTCTTCTACTTGGTTTGGCAAGAAATTAGGCTGGTTATCACTGGGGAAGAAAAAAAGTTATTGGCAGGTTTGTCCAAAATACATTTATTTCCAATTGACATCCTTTAGTGAGTTACGTTTTGAATAGAAGGTGCTGTTCTTCCCTTAGCTGGGTCTCCTTCTTTCTGAAGTAGGAAAATAGATAGCACTGGTGACCTAACATTCCTTGCCTGCATCAAAATAAATATGCAACTAAGTGAGAACAAAAATTCTTGGTTTGGTTTTCTTTCAAGTGGAAGTATAAACACTAACTCCAATTTAGTTTGTTTCTTTGTAATAGGATTGACAGTGTTTTGCAAGTTCATTTCATCTTTTTTACCCAGTGTTCCTTGTGCACTCTTTCAAAGAAAGTGGACATCAGCACTACAAAATGCTGCATAGACACAATTCTGGCAATTTTATGGCTATTTGCCCAACTGTGTTTGCAATGAGCACTCTGTGTGCACTGGTCCTCTTATTGAAGGTGTGAGAATTATGGATTCAGTGAGAGGGACCTTTTAACGTGCTTCCATGTTTGGTTATTGTGTTGGATATGCTATTTGCTTCCTTGCGGCTCTTTGATAAAGGATTCTTCTAGGATCAGTGGCAGAGAAAGTACTCTACTAGAAAAACAACAACAGCAAAACCAACCCACACCCCCAAAAAACCCCACAAACAAACGAACAAACAAACCAACCCCTAAAAAACTAAACCAAACCTAATGACATTCTTGTGTCAAAGAGCTGGAAGCTACCAAAACACAAGCAGATGCTAGCTGACCATCTCCTCTGTAAGCTATCCCTGATTTTGTTATTTGAGAACAAAGGCGTTTTTTTCTACAAAAAAAAAGTGTTCCCTTATGCACAGATGGCCAAATGGTTTGGTCCTGATAAACCACAACACCAAAAAATGTGCTGCCTAGATCTAGGTTTTTTTATTTCTCTATTTTTAAAAAACTTTTATTTTGTATACCTTCACATGCTGCACAAGGTGCAGCTAGCTACAAAGACATGAATGCAGAATCTAGGACACATTATTCAGTTTAAAAAGTCTACCAAAGTCTTGTTTTTGTGACATCTGTGGCAACTGTGGTAATTGTAGCAAAAGGACTTGGAATCTAAGCAAGAATTCTCATGTCTCCATGACTTAACTGTGCAGTGCTGAGCAAATAAAATCCCTCTCTCTCTTTGGCTCAAATACACATGAAAGGGCTGTGATCATAGACCTGCAGGCCAGCAGGACAAAGGCTGGTGAACTTGAGATATTTTCAATATAAAAAGTCAAATTGTCAAAACTACCACGAACGTTTGCGATTCTGCAGTTCCATGGAACTCTCATCAACTCTCTAAAGAACGGGTTTAGTCAGGTAGTGTGCTGCGGGCTAAGCCATGTTACACATGTCAGGCAGATATCAGGCATCTTCCACAATCAATAATCATGTTGCCAAGTTACATAAAATTCACTACAAACAGGTCTGTCATTAAACATTTCATCAGTTCCTTAAGTGTATGTACATAGATTTATATTGTTAATGACACTACTTCTGCTTAAGCTGCAACACATCAATCAGATTGCACTGGAGACTCAGTCACATGGTGTGAACTTTTTCTATTATGATCAAGAGTGTGGTGGCCAAGTTTAGCTGCTAAAAGCTACTAATTTCTCACTACAGTTGAGCTGCATGTAAAGGTATACTGAGAATCTGTAGGGTCAATTTAATCTTGGAGTAACTTGTCTCCTTATCGATTGCTGTGTCTTTACATCTCTGTATATATATGTATCTGCTGTGTATTTACATCTCCTCAGGGAACAGGGGAGAAAGTTACAGTCAACTCATATTCAACTCACATTGAATGATTCCAAATGGGGCTGGGGCTTGGAGGCAGTGTAACTTAGTGCATTATTGCAACACACTTGGAATATGAAATATGGTTTACCTGAGCCCACAGACATCAAAGTGTAAGTACTTTTTTTCAATCTTTATTCAGACCTCTTGTCAGCTGACTGCAAATTGAGGTTTGCTAGCTGAGTGCTTAGTGAATGTTTCTGCATTTTTCACTTGGCAGCCGTGCCTGTCCTACCTTTAAGTAAGGAACAGAGGGAGGAGATTAAGATATTCTTAAAAGCTGACCTGCAAAGAATTTGTATTAAATTAGTTTTGTCTTGCTTTTGTAATGTAGGTTTTCTTAAAACATGAAGTTTTAAGAAAAAAAAGGGCATTAGTAGTTTTCTTTCCCCTCTAACCTAATTTAATTTGTAGATCAGCTTGAGAATTAGTTGTTGGGAATACGAAACCTGATTTTCCCAACCTGACTGGCAGACTACTGAGGATAGGAGGAATCTGTATTCAGTGCAGCTATTTAAAACCCAAGATATGAGTCACCATGTAACATGCTTTAGATTATCACATTATAACCCTCAGGAATTTTTGTGATCTTTAACCTGTCTAATAATTATGTCAGTTCCCGGGGTCATATTTTCAAACCTATTTCAAAAAGCTAAGATCTTTCTTTTACTGAATCACATAAGCCCAGAAACTCTGAGTATCAAAAAAGCAGGAAAGAGGATAGTGTTAATTACCATACTGGTGGCACCAAAGTACCTAAAAGTTCATCAGAATGGTGGAGTATTGGTTTGACTCTAACCACATCATTCTTTCTTCAGAGCAGTTATTAAATGCTAGGAGTAGGTGTTTAGCTGATAACTAGAATGTTTTCAATTTTCAAAAATAGTGTCTTTCCAAATGTTGAACTTTCAGTTCCTTGCTTCTTTTCATCTCACACTTTCCCGTTCTTCATTCAGTCTTCATACAGTTTTCCAAAATAAAGGAGGCATCCATTCTGAAAAGTCAACTTTACCCAGTGTTCTGAAACATCAAAAATCAGACTGCCCACTGGCTTTGTCTTTTGCTATTTGTCATACAAAACACTTTTGGAATGACTAGAAAGTGGAAACATGGATATGCAGGTCATGTCTGAGGCTTTGGTCAAGTCCCACTGTTAGGCAGTCAGAAGTATTAAGTTTCTGTGCTGCAGGAGGGACGGCACAGGAGAGGAAAAAAGCATAGGGTGAAAACTTAGTTTCTGTCTAACCTGCATTCCACTTTTGAATACGGACTGTTTTTCCTCTTACTTTCTTAATGAATTTGTTAAAAATCGTGTCTTCAGGGTATGCTGCCAAAACTAACAGTAACTAACAGCCAAACTAAGAACCTCCAAACTAACTCCAAAATCAACAGCCTCCAAGTGTCAAAGTAAGAGGTTTTTGTCTGAGCCTGAATCCAGGCCAAACTTGGGTATATAGTAGATCTGATTAAAGACATCAGTATTTCTGTGTGACTGATGATGGGATAGTGTTTGATGGATTCCTTTACTATTCTGCAGTTTTTATATAGAGCACCCTTCCAGTAAGACCCATTATCCAGTCAACTTGTTTGCAAAGTGTTTACACAAGTAAAATAAGCTTCAGTAAAATGTTGAGGGTGTATTATCTGTGCAGTATCTGTTCACATAACATGTGCTTCGTAGAGTTTGCACTTACTGCTGAAATGTTTATGATAGATGAATCAGGTACCATAAAGTCTCTTCCCTACATCTCTAAACATAATTTAGTCTTTCTCTGTGTTCCACTTTGGGTTTGCTGGTGTTTCTGACTCATTCGTGTGACCTGAAGTGTATCCTTTTTGCAGTTTTGGACACAACTAGCACCCTGTTTTATTGGTAAGGTTCTCTTCTGTTTAAATAGTTTCTGGAGATACTTGTGTTATGATTAGACCTGTAGGTGCAGCTAATGTGAAAGTTAATATTTCCCATAAAAAAGCGAGACTACTCAGGCAATCAAATCTGGAATTACATGTGTACAAATATTTTAATCTTCACTGATAAAGCTTTCTATACAAGAATCTCTAAATGCAAAATTCTCCTGTAAAAACACTCGTTATTTTTAACTGTCATAATTATAGATAAACAAGGAGGCACAATGTGGTCAAGAAAGGCCTACCTTGATACTCTGTTGGTTTCTCAAAGCCCATGACCTTGGACTTAAGCTACAGCTGGTTTATTTTTAACATGAGAACACAGATGCTTTCTGTAAATAGAGTACTGAAAGAGATTTGTCCTGTAATTTATCAAAGGGTCAGTGAAATGTGAGTAGATGGAACAATAAGTACGGTTGAAGTACCAAAAATTTTAAAGCAAGCTTGGTAAAATAAGAGTGTCTTGACACAAAATGTTTTAAAATAACTTGAAATTTATAATTTGGCAATGCTGGAATCCTTGTGATTGAAACAGTGCATATATGAGTGCATCAAAGAGAATGGCATATTTTATAACACATGCATAGATTAGGTGGTTTTAAGCAATAAAGAGAGCATGTTATGGAAGGGTTTAAAACAAAACCTGAGGAGAGCTGTGTTATCTGTGATTTATCATTTTCTTGTTAAAGTGGTTAAGCTGTTAACATTTCTGTCATTAAAACTCCATTTAGCCTCTATATTTTTTTTTCTTTTTATTGTTAAAGCCTGTTAAACTTGCAGCAGCTACTGAAGCCTGGAAGGAGGATACAGCTCATTTGCTGCTTTTGCTGCTTCTGCTGATGCTGCAGCATGAGCTGCTGTGTGTGCTACAGAGAATTAGCACACACTGTTCTCTTGGGTCTTTGGGGACAGCCTGTGAAGCTGCTATTAAGCACATTTGGGCATGTGTCTGTTTTCAAGTTACATGTTCACAAAAGGTGATTGTCTAGGACACATAGGTGTTTTGCTTTCTCTTGCCTCCGGAATGGCACTGTGCCTGCCTGTCATAGCATACGTGCACATTAGTCATCATTCCTGTAGTCTCAGATACCTTTAACCACTGTGCAGTCCTCTATAATGCTGTATGTATTACTTCCCAGTTTTATTTAGCTATGAAACATGATTGGAAGAAACATGATTACTTCTACTGAAAAGGAAAAAAAGGTTTTATCTACAATAAGGGAAAGCTGGTGGTTTTTTTTCTTGCTTTCAGCTACTGATTCCTGTTGTGTTTAATGCATCTTCCAGACTGTGTGTAATCTTGCAATGACTCTTAACTTACTAATGCAGCATATCTGTTTGATCATATCCCTCAACCTAGCTGCCCCTACAAATCTAATCTTTTGCAGCTCAGAAACCTTCTTCTGCTACTTCCAGAGAAAATTTTTTTTATGTGACATGCAGCTTCCTGTCTGACTTCTCACTGAAGACTGAAAGGGTTTCTGCAGCTGCAGCACAGCCTCCTTTGCAGAGGAAGGTCATTAACATCACAGCCTAGAGCCTGCTTGTCATGTCTTCTTTCATCAGGTTTGAAGCAGCCCTTCTGGTCGGCCTCCAAAGCGATGATGACACCAAATAGAGAGGCAGAAAACTCCAGTGCAGGGGTATACCAGCTGCTGAAGCTGGTGTTTATTGGTGGCATTTTCTGGTGTCTAGACTATACATCAAGCATGTGATTTCCTCCACATGTGCTGGACGTAGTTTCTTCTTGTGTTCAGTTGAACAGGAGAGCTTCTGACTGGCAAACTTTTTTGAGGATTTTGAAAGCAAATTTTTAAAGATAAAAAAATGGTTGCTTAATGGTCAGCACTTGAAAAATGAAGAATCTTGGGAGACTTAAAGAATGTTCCTTATAATCTTAATTTTATTCTTTTGCATTTTGTGATTATATGCATATCTGTATGGCACATGTTGGTTGGTGACCTGTGGCCACCTTAGGTTTATATGTTACTCTCTGGTGTTGCCGAGAGATGACAGCAAAGCAGAGCGCCACTGCTGTGAGTGTTGTGTGAATAAGGTCTTTAACAATAAATAAAATGTGGTTATTTGGTTATCTGTTTTTCCCTTATCTCCCAAAAAACCATTTTTAACAGCATCAGGCACAAGAACCAGGACATCCTCACATACAATGAGGAAATGATTAAAAGACTACTGCAAAACAGTAACTCACAGTAGTGGAGAAATGGGGTGTGTGATGAACACACTATTCATCTGTGGGTGATGTGTGCAAGCAATGAGATACTGCTATTAATGGATGGACAGAGGTCATACCTGTGACAGACGTAACCCCTGGCCATGTGGGATACAAAAACCAGGGACAGGCAAAATATAGGTGTTTAGTGCACTCCAGCCCCAGTAGATATGGCTCCCACTTTTGGAGTTGGTGATAGACCTCTCCATGTCTGTGGGAGATGACAGGTTGCTCTGAGGCAGAATTAGGCTTTTCAGTATTCCCCTCGGAGCTGCTACGGTTGAATATCTGTGTTTTGTAAGACTGACTTTACTTAACCGGCCCCACAGTTTCCATGTGCTGCCACAGATTTCAAAGCCAAGGGCGTTTTTTCAAGCATAAGCGGCTTGATGATGACCTTTACTCTTTGCATTCATCGCTTTCACCGGGGATGACGAACATGGTGCCCCACCTCCCACCTGCCGTCCCGCCTTGCCCCCGCCTCGCCCGCAGCCCCACTCCCTGCCTGGACAGCGGACCTCCCTGTTTGTTTGTTTGTTTGTTTGTTTGTTTGTTTTAGAAGTTGCAATAGCAGAGAAAAAAGCTGCCAAGTGCCACGTCGGAGACGGATGCGAGTTTTAGGAGAGGTACGTGTGCCACCTAGAGGAAGCGCGGCCGCTTGAGGGGAGACGGATTGGACGGGACACGCTGAGGGGTTTGGAGCAAACTGAAATGAGCGTGGAGGACCTAATTAAAAAACACAGCACCTAACAATGATTGAACTCCCTTAGGAAACCTCGGTAAATGGCAGGCTATACCTCTGTGTTTGCAAAGCTTTTGCATGTTCCTGGAAAAGACGCTAAGAATGCTGTACTCTTTTCTATTCTGGTAAAAGAGAGAATGCATTTATTCGCATATTTTAGTAGTCCTGGCATTCATTAGTGCTGTCTAGTTCCTAAGATGTTGTTTCCAGAAAGAAACAACTCTGATCTAGCAAAAAAAGATTTTATCCTCCCTTCTTGCCAGAACCTTCAGTCTAATCTGTGTCTCCTTGTTTTTTGAACCTTGCACAGTCTAAAGCTTCACTTTAGATCTGCAGACAGAAAGTTCAGGAGATTTCCCGTTCCGAATGAGGCCACACAGAGGGGAGCAGATGGAAAATAAAGTATATCACCATGAGGAATGGCTCCTTGGAGACACGTGCAAGCTGAAACACAGTGAAATATCCTGAAATGGCTGCTGCAAAATGTAAAGACACACAGTAGTGTAAGGCCAGCTTGTCATGATTGATAACTTTCTCCTGAATTCAGTATACTAAAAGATGTTGAAACCTCATTGGAAGATTTCTAAATAGAAGCTGTCGTGACTCAATGGCTTTAAAGAACAGAAAAATTTCCCCAAATCTTGTTATTGTATTGCTTACAAAGCATTTTCAAGTAATATTTAATAAGCAGTACACTCTACAACATCTATTGCCAGTTTGACACCTTGAGTGTCTCCAAGTGTGTACTACAAATCAAAAACCAATGAACAACAACCAGTGTGAAGTACTTTGTCCTGTAAGTACTTCAGTTGTTCACTGGCAGAATTTGAGAAAGGTGCAGAAACAGAAGTGCAAGCCCAGGTCACAACTCGTGCCTGGTCTCCTACTTGATAATACAGTGTAATGTGATCTAACTGGTGTAAATGTGATGAAGCTTCCCTACCTGTGGATGAAGAATGGGCAGCCTCACCTCTCATTTACTCTGCCCTAGTTAATGAGGTTGGCCAGTTTTGTGACTGACCCCCTGTGTAGCAGCAAAAGGATTTGCATTTGGGACATTGCACAGCAGCAAGGAGCAATATTGGGCAGTGGTTCTTGCAAAAGCAGGTACCTCATGGCATTTAGGACATCTTTGCACAACATCAGGTGGCATACACAAACGTACATACACTACCTTTCAGCTAACTGGCTTGGTTATTTAAGTCAGGGTGAAGGTGCTTTTAATTCCTCAGTATTGAGCAATTAAATATGCTCCTGCAAATTCAGCATTTCCCATACCTATATTAGGACAAAAAACATCTAAAGCAAGTCTGAGAGCATGTACACACTAGTGGTGCCTGCCTGTTGCAACATAGAGTCTGCTGGTTTATTGGTGTGATGAAATTCATTAGCTCTTGTGTAGAGGAGTGGTAATGTTGAGCTTCCCACTGCAGAGGAGAAGAGAAATTAAGTCTTCCCAGTATGACAAGCTAATAAATTAGTTTCTTAGAAGAGAATAGAGGATAAATTGACTTCTTAGAATATGAAGGGTGAAGTCTTGAGTAAAGGACTCATAAGAGGATGAGGAGGTGGCTGCAACTTTGTATTTCTTACCAGAACCTTTTTGTCGGGTGGCATTATTGAGGGAGTCATCACTGGATCAGATGTAATATTAAAAATGAGATGTGGGGGAGGGGGGGGGGAGGGCAGTCCCTTTCTCTTTTTAGCAGATAGAAATTTTCCACCCAGGGAAATGTGGTTTTTGTAACTCATCATGGATTCTGCATCAGCAGACAGAATTTTCAACTGAATCACTTTGATCCTAGACCTTCCTGGAGAGGAGACAGTTTAGATACTTGTCAGTTCAATTCATTATTTCCAAGCAGGCTTCTGGGGGCATCATGGAATTTTGCAGCCTAGAGGGGGTGCTCACTAAGAGCTGAGATCGGAGTTCATTTTTATTGTAATTTGCAGTAACAAGAGAGAAAAAGCTCAGGAGAGAGGTAAATTACATTACATTGGTTTTGAAGTCTAAGAAATGCTTTCTATTTGTATCATGTTTGGTTCCAGCAAGCCAGTCTTGCTTCTGCAAGCAAGATATGTGGGACACTGTACGACTGTAAAAAATGAAATATCGTGCAGGAAATATTTTTTTGCAAGATCAGTGCTATAATTACCTATAGGTCCATGTGCATCTCTAAGGCAAAGTCCTATTAGTTGAATATGTATTAAAGAAAAGTGTTTCCAAGGGCATGTCACAACTCACATTTAGAATATACAATGATTGATCTTAAAAGAGAAGAAAAAGAACTGCACAAGGAAACACCATAAAGAAAGCAATGCTTTAAAGGCATTTCATCCATATAGGTATTGTTACTTGATTTTCTTTTCTGAGAAAGAATCTATTGCATATTGTAATAAATAAGATTAAATATGAAAACATGCACTAGGGACAAAAATGTTTACTTATCCATGGTTGGTCATGTTTAGCAACATGGGGTGGTTTAAAAATGATTAAGCATTTCAGAAAAAAAAAAAGCATTGTGCAAACTTAAGACTGTATACAGTGTATCTGTAAACTGTGACTAAAGGTGAAATATTTTTAAAATGCCTCTGATAATGAAAAAAATTATTGAAAAAATGTCTTAAATAGTTTGAACAAAATGCTCTTTGTATATGCACAAAATGGTTTTATTCAGCAGTTGTTCTTGGATTTAGCCTTTATTGGAGTTCAGATGCAGAAAGAGCAGAGGATTTGGCAGCAGGGGAGCCGGAATCCATAACAAACACCTTTTTAATTTAGGGCAATAACGCTGATGTGATTTGGAATGTGAGAGTTGAATTTGATGGTTTTTTCCTGAGTGCCTGGAGTTGCCACCACATGTGTTGATATTCTCACAAAAAAAGTCTTTAGTGTGCAAGATATTGAGGTCAGACACCATAAAACTGCATGGCAGGTTCCACCTCAAGATTTGAGAGTTTCCTTTTGTCAAGCAATCACAAAGCACAGGGTGTTGTCTTCTCTCTTTCTATCAGCAATTATATCCTACTGTGTTTCCTCATTCTTTGCTGACTTGTGCATGATCATGCCTCCTTCAAAATCAGGGCTTGTGAACACTCAGAAGAGTGCCCAGATACACCAGATACTTTTGGAAAATTGCACATACAAATTTGGCTTCTGATTTCCCAGCATGAAAATCTCTCCCACTTTTGCTCGTTCATGCTCTGTAAAACACAGCAAAACAAAGAACTTAAAATTTGTCACAATGAGTGACAAATGGTGAACAAGAAAGAAGATGTTTTTTGCACACTTGCTTTGGAAACGATCCATTCACTTAAAGGAAAGTACAAGTTTCTGAGCAATGCATTAAAGACCTTTTCCTTTTTTTCAAGCTTTCTTCTCACACAGTCGGAAACTGTGTGATTTCCTTTCTATGATAATTCCTTATCTTCCTTATTTTTTTGTTATTGTTTCATTTTGTGGGGCACTTGGTGGCTCAGCTGGAAGGAGAGGAATTTCAAAAACTAGAAACCAAATTATAGATCAAATCAGCCCTAAATATAGTTTGGAATAACAAGTTTTGACTCTTCTCTCAAGAGAAACAGCTTTACTAGCTGCTTTAAAAGTCTTCCAGTCCAAATTAAGCCCCATTTTTTTCATGCACTTTAGATACAGCAGAAGCACAGTCAGGATCTTTAGAACCTGTATCACTCAATGGGCAGGTTACAACATGCCTTAGGCCAAAAACACTTTATTTTCCCTTTGGGTTGCTTCACTGGAGATGAGCGCTACTATTTGCACTTGTCTTCCTTACTGGCTTACGAACCTTTATGAGAGAGGTGGGAACTAGAACCTCTTCTTGTAAATGTTGGCAGCTGGGATTGCAATCACAGCTGAGTAAATACTGTGACAATCTTGTTCTGAATGATTATTTTCAATGTATGTAGATGACAGGAAAGATTACTTATGGTGGTGAGCAAAATGTGTCAAGACTGGGCAAAGCAGAAGACCACACAGACCACTAGTTGCTGTAAACTGTGATGGAAGTTAACACAGACCTAAGCTAAAGGGCCCTAGCTATAGATCTAGCCTAATGTTTCCCACCTACAGATTTTATCAATCACCTCTAATGCAAAAAGTTAGTGATGATACAGAAGCTACGTTTCCATTTCTGTGTTTGCTTTGCCAGTTTTCAAAGTGTCATAGATATATTACTGAAAATGACATGTTACTCCAAAAAGGCAGCTTGAATAGAACAAGAAGAAATCTTCGAAAACAACACAGACTGTCAGGGCTTAGATCATTATTTCTTGTGGATCATTCTGCTTGATTTTGTCCTAAAAAGAGATAGCAATTAGATAATAACGCAACAAAGTCCACTGGTCATTGGTTGAAATCCAAGTCTTGCAGGCTAGTCATTAGTTTCCTGCAACTTGGTGAAAACTGCAGTTCCTTCATGTCCACATGGAATAACATGTGTGTTATTCCTTTCAGCAATAACACACATGCTGGAGAAAGATGTATGTCATCTTGACACAGTCCCACTGTTCCTGTTTCTGTGTTTCCCGCCATCTGGGTTTCATTTGGAAATGGCCACAGTAAGATGGCATGGCCAAATTTAGATTCTGGAGATCCTTACTTAATTGTTGTTTAGCCTTAGAGACAACTGAGGACTTTGATGGACAAATCTGTATTTCTAAAGTGCTTTAGGTACATTACCAGAATAATCTCTGTCTTAGAACACACCATAAAGTCACGTGTCAGCCATGTCTGATCCTGCTGCAATAAGCTAGGCCTTTCTGTGTGCTATTTGAATGCAGTAGATACTACCATAATCTTGTTAGTTGAGTAGGAATTTCACAGAAAAGCACTTACATGATGTGCTGTGACTTGGAGACCTTCTGCTCTTTACCTGAACTTGAACCCCTCATTCCTTTCTTAAAGGGGTTTGAACACAGTTCTCCTTTTCCAAGTGGGTACTGTGACCACTGGGCAGTGACATGCTCTCCTGTTGCTCTCTCTCAGCCCCGAGGTTCAATGACAGTGGAGGCAATACCTCTGGAACTGAAAGGAAAGGTGCCATCAGGAAAGGAGACAGGGCTTAGGTTCCCGTCTTTGCAAAGTGGAGCAGCATCAGTGTGAGAGACGGAAATGTTTCCAGCTCTTTTACTTCTAACTCTGGCTCTGACTTGTGTGTGTGTGTGTGTAAAAGTAGGATCTTTATGTAGTTATGATTTGTAAGCTGAAACAAGACATTTGACAAGAAGATGACACTGATGCCCTTATAGGAGGGCTTTGAGTAGCATGAGAATTAGCAGGGGGCAGCTTGGGTTGAAATAGCTTCTCAGGTATGCCTGGAGCCTAAACAATTCTCTTTCAAAAAAGAAAATTTAATGCAAGTTAGGAGAATAGAAATGAACATAAAATCAACAAAGTTTAAATGGAAATGGGGATTAGTAGTAATTCTGAAGTGTAAATGCTTAAAATCATAAGAACCAATAATAAGGTTTTCCGGTACAACAGAAACAGAGAGACTGAAATGGAATTAGAGACTTTTTGTGTTTTTTTTAAAAGATAGAGAAGCCATGGTACTGTAGATTCTTCATTTCATTTTGCAACTTTTTTTTCCTGGGTAAATTGTAGGTAGATACTCCACACTCACTATCTTCAAGCAACAGAAATATTATGATCAATGCTTCCTATGAAATAAATAAACACTACAAATTGAACTCTACATGCCAGGTAAGAAGATAAAAGGGATAGCTAAGGGATGGGATTGAGTTCTAGTTTGGCTATTCTTTGTTCTGTAGCATTGAACAAATGGATAAATTTGAATGTATTTTGTTAGTTGCATATGCTTATTTTCATTTTGGAGGAGCTCTTGGAAAGATTAATACGGAATTTATGAGTATCTCTGCTCTCTCTTTTTCTATGGTGAAAGACATGATTCTGGGAAAAGATGGAGGGGTCTTATTTCAAGACATTTTTTCTGTAGATTTCCATTGGCCATGAGGAAATCACAACCTTTCCTAATTTTCTGGTCCATTGGAAATTCTCCAAAAACTACTGGAGAAATAACCAAATCATTAGCAGTTTCCGACCAGATTCCTGCACTTCATTGATTTATTAGTACTCTGTCTTGTTTTATACCACAACTTGGTCACTACACTGGAGCATCATTCTTCATGCAATTTTTTATGAAAGGGTTACAAAATTTTTACTATAAAATAGGAAATAGTCGGTTAGGTTGTAGGACTCCAGGTGTTTCTGTCAGAAGATTTGGGCATGTTTATGACAAATTGATCTGCTGAGATCAGGTGCTTTTATGACAATGGGGTGCTCAGGGGTGAACACATCACCACCTTTCCTGTAAACAGCAGTATCATTGTCTGCACCTGTGTGTTTTTATTTCAGTGCTCATAAGTGTACTAGTTAGGCTTGACAGTGGTGGCATGCTGAGTGGAATTGAAAGGGGTTGATTCAATTTTTACAGTCAAGACAAACACAGGATTAAGAGTGTGTATTCTCAATCCATTTTTTCTGGAGCTTTTCCAGTGCGGTAGTCATGAAAGGACTTAAAAGTTTGGGTACTGCAAGCTGTTGTTACCCAAGATGATCAATAGGGAGGGTTTTTATTCTGCTCTTCTCCTGTCAGAGAAGGATTGTGCAGATGAGCAATGCTCTAGTGTTGATTAACAGACAAACCTGGAAAGTCAGAATGTGTTGTCAGTGCTTCACACATCTCCTGCAGCAAAAAAAAAAGAAAGAGAGAGGTGATGCTACTGGAGAGGTTCAGCAACTGAATACATCTCAGCAGAAGGTATCCCTGATTAGTGTGTACCAGTGTGAAGAGCAAATCTTGCTTTTCCTCTTCAATTGTCACCATTTTTTCTCTCCAAAGAACTTAACACTACTGTGCATCTCCTTCTCTTTCTTACCTGGTATCGCAGCTTCATTCTTATCTGTCATCATATCTGAAACAAGTAGCATGTCATGTGCTGAGCATCCCCTCTGGTAAACATAGTTGAGATCATACGTTGAGGCATAGCCATATAAACTGGAGATGGATTAGGGTTTTGTGGAGTCTTAGAATCAGAATATTTTGGATTTAGAAGGGACCTTTAGGGTTATCTATTTTAACTCCCACCATCACAGGTAAGGTCACCTTCCACTAAATCAGGTTGCTCAAAACCCCATCGAACCTGGACTTGAACTCTTTCAGGGAGGAAGAATCTACAACTTCTCTGGAAAACCTGTTCCAATGCCTCACCATCCTCATGGTAAACACTTTCTTCCCAATATCTAATCTAGATCTGTTCTCTTTCAGTTTAAAGCCTTTGCCCCTTTTTCACTACATACCCCTGTAAAACATCCCTCTCCGTCTTTCTTATAGGCCCACTTTAGGTACTGGAAGGTGTTACAAGGTCTCCCAGGAGCCTTCTCCTCTCCAGGCTGAACAAGACCAATTCTTAAAGCATTTCCTCATAGGGGATGTGCCACATCCCACTAATCAACTTGGTGGCCTCCTCTGGACTTGCTCCATCAGGTCAATAGCTTTCTTACTTCAGGGGTCCTACAGCTGGAAGACCTGTCTGATTCTCATGTCCTATTCTCTTACTTACACTCATGTAAAAATCTGATGAAGTGTTGAGTTGAAGTAACAGATGCAGAACTTGAAACAGTGCTACAAGTTACAAAGGAATAGGTCCAAGTGCTAAAAATTTTGTTTTACATTTTAGGAGGAAAACGGTGACAAATACATCTTAAAGTATTCAAGTCAGAAGATTTTTCCCCTATCAGTATGCTATTTGCAATGTTATCTAACTTCAGTTTCGGGTTTCACACATGCTAATGAAGTCATAGTTTGCCTCTGGGCAAAATGACTAAGACCTACACCTAAAAAAAATTAGAAGCTGATACAAGACTGATACTAAAACAGAAGAAACAGATATATAAGCAGGTCAACTATTTAAATGGAAATATATCTGAATTGTGAAATCCAGCACTACTACTTTCAGAGCTATGTAGGGGAAATTTCTGTAAATTGTTTTCTGTTGTGAATCTGATGGGCTGTTGAACAGTGTTTATTTACTGCATTTCTCTTTCAGCTGCTATGGTAATCTCATTTTATATGAACTGTGTTGGGTGGACACTTTGCAAGGGAGAGAAGGGTATCCTTCCTCTCAAAAGCGATGGAATATGCTCAAGAAGACATGGTCCCAGACACCAAGAGATGCCCTGATACCTGCCTAGACCCAGAGGAAAGAGCAGAGACCTTGCTGCAGAGATGTTGAAGGGGACAGGATATATCCAAGAAGTCTTAAAGGGTGGTCTTATGGTGAGCTAGTTGTAAGAAACGCGTTTCATTGAGTTCATCTCAAAGCTATGGTGAACTGGAAATCTTATCAGAGAAAGGGCAGCTGAGACTGGTAGGAGTGCATCCTTTCAGATAAAGTTCTTCCCATGTTTACAAAAGAAAATTCAATTGTTTCACAGAAAAAAGCCTAGTAATCATTGCTAGATCAGTGATGTTAGAGTAGTGCTGAGTCATTAGTGGATCTCAGAGCCACATAAACCCATGATGAAGCCTTCACAGAGCCCAGTGTTAGACAGAGGTGATTCACAAAAGCCAGCAAACTGGCAAGACATCCCTATGAAATATCTGGAGAACTGGAGGTATCATAAGGTGGAAAGCTGGAAACATGCATCTATTCAAAGTTTACATACACAGGTTTTTCCTGGAGTTGGAGAAAGAGGAAGGGTTAGGTGATACTTTGTTGGCTGTCTCTCTTCCTTCTCTGTTCAGAATCTGACCAGAAGCATGAAAGACCACAGTTCAACTCTTCCTTCCTTCATCTGATTTTGACTGAATCTTGAAACAAGTCTTCCCTAAGTATCTCCTTCTGAATGTTCTCTGCTCTTCCAGGATGTGAATAATCTTGAGAACATCCCAACCATGACCTGTGCTTTTATTCCTGTTTCTGATATTGTGACATATTTTGCTTCTACAGGGGAAAGGTGAAAACTGGAAAACATTGGTTGGCATCTCTATTTTTCTCCTCTCTTAATGCTGCCATGAAATTAACATTTCAGTAATAAACACTGATGACCATTTTTATTTAGGCTGTGTTTTTGTTTTCATAAAATGTTTTGTTTTCATAAACTCTGACAGTTTGCGTGCCTCCCATAGTGCTGGCTTGGCTATAAAGATATAACTTCCTCCCTCCTACAGTGCCACAGTAATCTCTGTCATAAAAGTCTGGGAGGGAATTCTTTAAGTGTTACTGAATACAATGAAATGAAATGTGTCTGCAACAAAAGAGTTAACTTCCTTCCACTCCGTGCATATGATGTTTCTGAGCCTTACGAGAACTTCCAGAACTCTGGGTTCATTTTAGATAAACTGCATTTTGTGTGCCCTCTTTTGGAAATGTCAAGACAAAAGCTTTGCTGGCAATGAAGTATCAGAAAGGAGGAAATACACCTGTTAGTGTTTTCTCTAAAACATGTTTCCTTAAATGACTTGAGTAAAGTTGCAGAGTTTAATAGCAACAGAAGCAAGAACTCATGGATATTGTAAACCTTCAGCGTTGGCCTGTACTGACTGATGAGAGGACTCCTCTGAGAATAAAGTAGGAGTTAGTCTTTTCATTTTTCTTTATTCTGTAAGAACAATAGATGAAACATTTCTGCCTTGTTTACTTTCTGGGTATGTCTACCACTGAATCAGTTTGCATTTTTGTTTCATTTCCAGGAGTTGAGAAGCTTCTGATGATCTTTGTACAGTTAGATTTTTTGCTAGCTAAAAATTACATTTAAAACTGCATAGCGGATGTATGTACATACCTGCCACTTTTATAGCAAAAAAGGAAGCTGCAGAGGTGCATGGATTTAAAGTGGTTTGCTCTGTTGGAGAATTGATAGCATATTTTAGTCATCCATGTCTCAGTGCAAAGACAGCAGCCAAATGACATTCTCTTTTACAATACAGCTATTCCCTTCTCTCTCTGATCTGTGCCCCACACATAACACCATCAATGTGGGACAAACCTGCAGCAGCATTACTCTTTCTTCAGAAAGTTCTGGACGTAGGTGCTCTTTCCAAGCTCAGGACAGTATAATGCCCACACTGCTCTTGGCAGACAACTCTAAAAAAAAAAAAGTCATTGCTTATCACCTGAACGACTTCACCATCCATCAGGCTGCTAGTCCTGGTGATGTGTTTGCCAAACAGGGGTTGCGTGTGCCCAGTCTCCCAGGCAGAAGGTCATTCCTAGGAGGAGTTGTGGTTTTGAACTGCCTTATTTGAGGAGCTATGTAACCACAGACATCATTTGGAGTAACTGTTTGGGCACAAGGACAGGAGTTATGTGTTGGAAGGGAGGACATGAGACATAGAGGCTGGAAGCCATGGTGGGAGTATATATAGTGAGGGTAGTGTCCCCATAAGTCAAACTGTCTGAGCTATGGGCTGCTATCTGTCTTTTTGGAATTCCCCAGTACACACAATTTTACCTGAGAGTAGTAGGATTAGAGCATTCTTGATTCTAGTCCCTCCTTTGCACTACTTCTAAAGATTTGTTTAATCTTCTTTCTTCTGCCCTTGTTGAGAGGATGTTAGAGTCCTTACCCTCTTCCTGGCAGACCTAACTTGGAGCATTGAAAGGCTGCTGAGTGCTGACTGGGAGCTTGTGGCCATACCACTTCATGTCATTGTTGATATTACCCATGTATAGAGATGGAAAATCACAATAGAGTGCTGTGCTGGTATACAGACGTGGATTTTCATGGGGTAAAAAAAATGAATCCTCTAAAATAGTGATGACCTCCAAGGAAACGTGCATGACTTAATCTATGGAAAAACGCAGAGACTAGCAGAAGTAATTTTCCAGAAGTAACAGCTCTGTCTGGGCTTGAGACATTGGGTTATTTCTGTAACCAGACAAGCCTAAGGGTGGCAGCACATGGAACAGGAGAGTGGTTTTGGCTGCGTAAGCTGTTCCCCCTGGGAGAGCTAAAATGGATCCAGAGCAATATATATTTTGCTCACTGTTTTGTTGTAAATGTGTAAAGGTTGCTATCCTGTTTTCTCTTTTTGGTCAGTACACCCTACTTTGGATCTCAAAAAAAAGCTTCTCATCTTGACAAGTGATCTTGAGTTCTCAATTTTGACTAAACTAAGGTTTTCCAAATAATTCCCTGAATAAAGGTACCAATGCATTTACTTCCTTGAGAAATACTACTTCTTTTGGCAAATTTTACTACTTCTCCCAAGCTCAGAAAATTCATGAATGTGAGGCTTAGGAGACAGAAGAAGAGATAGGGACAGTGCATAACAGTAACTGTAACTGTCCTTTTACACTGAACATTCTGGAAGCTGTTTCTGAACAAGTTTCAGGAATCTACTAAGAGATTCTGTGCCACAGAATTTGAGTCTGCAAGCAGACTGCATTAGAAACCTCATAAGGATACTAATTAAACACAGTCTGTTCTTTTAATTCTGTTTGCTGTGCATCTACTCTTAGAAAATGAGTTTCAGAGTTTGGAGTTCATTCTCTGCTAACCAGACTGCAATCATCCACTGTATGGATGATGTAATTTTCCTTGTCATTAGAGGGGCATTCTCCTTGTGGTGTTGAGGGGCTGTCTATCCAATGTGAACTGGCAGCTGTAAGTTGAAATGAACATGAAATATCATGCATGAATTATTTGGTAACAGCAATAGAATTGTTTCTCTGATATCAGGTGAGAATGACGCCTATTGCACCTTAACTCTGTGTCATCCTTTTGGGTCTTGGTCTCATCACTAGATTTTGCAAAAGTTTGGTCATGAAGTATATGAGGAAATGTCCTCCATGGTTCTTTGTTTGCACTTGAATACCAGGTCAGTTCTTTTTTGGTCACAAAGTGCATAAGGAAAGGTTCTCCAGCGTTCTTTGTTTGCACCTGAATACCAGGTCAGTTCTTTCTTGCAAAATGATCTGGTAGAAGTAGGCTTTTACAAATCATGTGAAACCGTAACTTAGTTTTTTAAGGTTTGGTACAACTGAACTTGTGACAGGAAACCTCAAGCACTGTATTACTAAGCAATAAATAACAAGTGACTTTCAGTAATTCCTGGAACTCATTAACAGTATTACCACATAACATTTCTCAGTACTTTTTTTGAAGGTATTTCCATCTGCCTGGCCTAAATTCTTCGTACTGGTTACATCTGAAAAACAAAGTATTTACTAGAAGAAAGTTTGAACACAAAGAAAATGAAATAGAAGGAGCCCGAACTTCAAGAAATTGAACATTTCTATGCAAAATGTGAAATGGCTGCAATCTGACACAACTTGTGGACATGAGTGGTTGAGATGAGCCTTGGAGAACTCACAGGTTGCAGTAATTATTTCTAATTGGTAGCATGAAAAACTAGAAGGTATTTGCCTGCCCACAGCCACAGCTAGATGCATGTAACATATCCAGGATTATAAGGACTCTCAGCTCTTTCCTATCTGATAACCAGGGACAGCATCTCTCCTAGCTTGCTATGAGATGTACCTCACATTTCAAGGAATGGGAAAGAAAATAATACATCAGCCTAAGGGAATAAGACCTTGATTCTGTAAAACTGGTTTTTGAAAAGGTTCCTATGAAGTAGTAAGGGTATGGCTTAAAGGCAGATCTTCCTCTTCAGTGAAAAGGAATGCACTCACATCACATTTGTTGGAGAAATTCCTCCTCCTTTTGAAATGGATGTCTCTGGTACATGTCTCTCCTTGGAGTGAGGTACTGGTCTTTTTTGTTAGATCTGGTGGTTAGAAGTGCAAATCACCAGAAATTTCTGTTTGTTTCAAAAGATCTTGTGGGTGAATCATTTAACCTCTGTGGTTAGGTGGACACTGTGTAAAAAATACACACACATACACACACACACACATACACACATATGCACACATGCACACTGGTCTCAGGAATCATACCAGGCAAAAGGAGGCTTCAGGCTTTGGAAAATTCTTGATTTTTTTGAGTCAAACCTGAATTTTCTAAAAAGGACAGGCTCCCATGGGGGAGCCCAGGGACACCCTAAGGGAAACTGGCAAGGCAAGAGATCTAACTTGCAGCATTTAAAATTAACTGAAGCTTCAAGGAATTGCCTTTTACTGATGGAGAGGGACTTTCTTCTCTTCATTATTATGTGTATTAAGCTGGTGATTTTCAAGGTGTATTACCTCATATTTATTTAAAATTTAATGTTGAAGGATGTGTGTTCAATACTAAAGCAGCAAAGGAGACTTCATTGAATTTCTACAGTTTTTGCAGGTCAGTATGGGAAAACGCTTCTATCTGGAGTAAAAATGACCATGCATACATGTATGAATAATATGAGTACCATGAGATAGCACAAAGCTATTTTATACTTTTTACATTGGCAATATTGAGACATATGGAGGTAAAGGACTTGTCCAAGGGCATAAAGGAGTACCGGAACACAGCTAGGAATTGTACCCAGATGCCCTGAGTCTCAGACTGCAGTTTCCAGATGACTGTTTTACCAACTGGAGAAGGTTCACAGAACTGCCTGTTTAGTTTTATGTTGGCTGCTTGAATCATAGAATGATAGAATCAGCTGGGTTGGAAAAGACCTCTGAGATCTAGTCCAACCCTTGATCCAACACCGCCGTGGTTACTAGACCATGGCACTAAGTGCCATATTCACTTTCATCCCCTTTCAGAGAGTTGTAGAGAGTGATGAGGTCTCCCCTGAGCCTTCTCTTCTCCAGGCTATACAACCCCAGATCCTCAGCGTCTCCTTGCAGGGCTTGTGCTCCAGTCCCTTCACCAGCCTGGTTGCTCTTCTCTGGACCTGCTCCAGCACCTCAATGCCCTTCCTGAACTGAGGGGCCCAGAACTGGACACAATGCTCCAGGTGTGGCCTCACCAGCGCAGAGTACAGGGAAAAAGAATCACTTTCCTACTACTGCTGGCCACACTGTTCCTGATCCAGGCCAGGATGCCATTGGCCTTCTTGGCCACCTGGGCACACTGCTGGCTCATGTTCAGCCTCCTATCAATCCAAACTCTGAAGTCCCTTTCTACCTGGCTGCTCTCCAGCCACTCTGTGCCCAGACTGTAGCCCTGCAGGAGGTTGTTGTGGCCAAAGTGCAGGACCTGGCACTTGGCCTTGTTGAACCTCATCCTGTTGGAATGAGCCCAACTCTCCAGCTTGTCC
>VYXB01003942.1:0-13277 GCA_013397135.1 Pachyramphus minor | reverse complement strand
TTTTTTTTTTTTTTTTTTTTATTTCCCCCAGACTGTGCTCTGAAGCACAGATATCAGGGCTGGACAGAGACCTCCAAAGTCAGCCTGCAACTGCTGCAATATTTGCAAAAGTAACATAGAGCCCTAGCCCTTGTTAACAGATCTCAGCAACTTCTGGTGGAATTCAGGCTTCACAGCATTCCAGATACACTTTTGTTAGTAGAAAGAATTGGCACCCCCATTATATATATAAATTTTATTTATTATATAAAACATATATTTTTATATATTATATATTTGTTTTATTTATTATAAATTATGTTATATAATAGATAATGTGTAATATATGTTATATAATATGTAACATATTTTATATTTTATATCTTTATATAAAACAGTGTGATTATGGTTTTATGATCTGTATGTGTCTAGTTCTTAGGAAGGCCTCCAATAGCAACTTTTAGTTGGGTGGGGCCTACAAATGGGAATTGCCGGTTACTGGGGAGTGCATTAATCTAGTCTTAGACAAAAATTAGAATCATCCCAAAGTAAGTGTTCAAAACAAATGGGATCAGTTGCTTCCTGAAAGAGATTGTCTCTGAATGCAGAGGAACCCTAAACAGCTGTCATAGCCTCATTTCCTGATTTTTAGATGTCTGAAGATAAGAAAAATCTTAAATAATGTTACTGTGCTCTGCTGTCCTGTGATTTTAATCACAGGGTAACGATGGTGCTTCTCTTTCAGTGGTGAAAACAGGATTAGCACAAAGCATCCCACTGCTCTCAAGTGCTGTCAGGGACTGGTGTGCAAGCAAGAGAAACTGAGACTGTTGCAGAGGCTGGCAAAGCATTCAGGCTGTTAGTATGGAGCACCCTGACTTTAGTCCAGATAGCCAGGCAGCTGCCTTTGCTTGTGGTGGCAAGACATGCAGAGGGATTTCTCTGAAAAATCCTTCTCCTTGCATTTGTCTCCATGCTCTTTGTCCTGCACAAAAAAAACCAACAAGCTAACCCTGCCCAGCTGAAGCCTGTCCAGTGAATTTCAGTGAACAGACTATTTTTATTTCAGTTACGTCCTAATAGTGTATAGGGAGGATGACTCCTGCTGAATGAACAGGAAGGAAAGGAGGTTTAAGCATGGCATTATACCAAAACATTGTTGGGCTGTGCTGTTAACCCCTTGATGCTGTTTTATAACAACCATGTCCTCTTCCAGTCTGCATACAACCTCCTAGCTCACCCAGGTCTCTCCAAGTTTCACGCACACCTGGACTTTTTGCTCTCACAGTGTCTGAGAGGCTCTGCTCAGTCATTCTGCAGATAAGTCTGAACGGGCTCTTGGCAGCGTTGCATCCCTGCAGCTCCTTGGGACGGTTACTGCTCCAGGGCAAGGACACACACAGATGTGACACAGCCAGCTACATGGGTGTCAGAAGGGAAGCAGGGATGTTGAAATCTCTGGAAATATGCCTCTGTACTTTGCTTTCTTCAATGTGCCAAATGTGATCTGCTTGAGAAGTTTCTTTCCCTAATGCAGCTTAAGATGAGTTGTAATGAAAGCTGAGTAAAGTTTACATCCACTGAAGTTTATGGAGCTGTTCTGCATTAAAAACAAAACGAAACAAAACAAAACAGACTTTACAAGGTGGAGACAGAGTTGTTTGGAAGCAGCCACTAAAGACTTATTTTCTCTTGGACTTCTCTCTACAAGTTTGTTGGACCTTAATGAAGTGCATGTGCTAATTCTTGCTCAGAAAGTCTCTAAATCCTACCCAAAATATGAGAGATGCAGTTACGAGTAAATCATGTGTGACAGAAGCCTATGTTACTTTTCACATTTAGCAGTGGTATTAAAGCCCTTTTTTTTACAGGGAAGGCAATAAAAGCAAAAAAAAACCCGACCAAACCAGACTGCTTTCAAAACCAACTTTCAATTTAGTGAAATCAAACTCCACCATTACTGCTGTTGGCAACTTTCTGGTGAACTTTGTATTATCCAGAAACAGCCACAGAAGTCACCTCTTGAGTAGACAGGATGTATGGGACAGAGACACAACCTACTGCTTCCTACAACTGCAGTGTGATACACCTTAGAACTCATCTGCAATGGCAGGAACACTCCCAGATTGTATTGCTTGCAGTAGTAGGAAACTGGAGATACATACAGTGACAACTGCATTAGAAACCCTTCTCCTGCACACAGCATCTTCATTTCATGACAGAGACAAAAATAGAGGTACCATTGCTCAGTAGAAATAGGAAATATTATCAGATTTTGGGATATGCATGTGGTCCCATGGCACAAAGTAGCAGAGATCTTTATTTTCTATCCATTGTACTCATGATTTGAAGAATGCTTGTTATTTCATCCCAGTGAATAAATACTTCTTTTCCTAGCAGATCAAAAGTGTTCCAAAGCATATTTCACTCCATATTGTTTAAAAAATTGTGGTTTTAGACCACCTGCATTCGTTGGTCATCTATCAGATGACCACTTGACAAAAATGCTGGGAAAAGCATGTAAAGTTTGATACTACTGCCAAAATCCTACTCCATTCTATTAAGTGCTGATAACACATGAAAGTAGATGTTAATAAATACAGTATGTGGGTGAATTAAGTATCCAAGTGTTTAGAAAGAACCCCCAACCCAAACAAGTCTTACTGAGAGTTTTAGAGCTTTATCAGGTCTAAACATTTTGAGTGTGCTCAAAAAAAGGGAACTTAATTTTCAGGAGACAGTTAGCCTTAGACTAAATTTAGTCTTTAGACTTAAGGTGAGACTTAGTCTTTAAGACTAAGGTGAGCTCAGGGAGGACGGAAACCTCTCGCGGAGCAGAAGGACAAAAGCTCGCTTGATCTTGATTTTCAGTACGAATACAGACCATGAAAGCGGGGCCTCACGATCCTTCTGGCTTTCTGGGTTTTAAGCAGGAGGTGTCAGAAAAGTTTCCACAGGGATAACTGGCTTGTGGCGGCCAAGCGTTCATAGTGATGTCACTTTTTGATCCTTCGATGTCGGCTCTTCCTATCATTGTGAAGCAGAATTCACCAAGTGTTGGATTGTTCACCCACTAATACGGAATGTGAGTTGGGTTTAGACCGTCGTGAGACAGGTTAGTTTTACCCTACTGATGATGTGTTGTTGCAAATTTATTCTTTAGACTTAATTTAGCGGAAACAAAAGCTAGAAATCTACCAGGGAGGGGGAGGTGGGGTGGAAAGCCCACAGAAAAAGGCTCATATCCTGTAATTTTCTTGGTGTATGATCATAAGAAGTTGCCATCAAGTCTAACCATTCTGCCTGCACATAAATGACATGCCTGTTTCTGTGGCCTGGAAATGGTGCGTGGTGAAATCCTGCCGCTCCTAAATATAAATGTTCACCTCTGCTAGTGGAAAAACAGATCCCCCTCATTAAATACTGAATCGCTGTTGAGGATGGGAAGAACCTTCTCCAAATGCAAGCAGCTCAGGGCAATACTGATACAATGCCAGTATGAGCCAACGGCATGCCAGTTAAACTTTAATTTGACTTCTACCACAAAACCAATGTTTTTGAGTGGTCAAGGCAGGAGAACAGGGACAAAAACCTCCTGTGCTGTTTAATGTATAGCTTTGGGATATTTCAGTTAATCTCTGCAGGCATCTGGGTCAGCATCCTGTTGACAGGGAGGGGAGGGCTGAATATCTCAGGTAAAGCCTTAGCCGAATCTTTTGCCACAGGTGGTTTGTCTGGCATGATGCAAGCTGGATCAACCCCACAGCACCTTGCCTAAAGGCTCACTGAAGGGACCATTTCTGCTTGGGTCAGTTTTTTCTTTGAAGACCAGAGCTTGTCTGTGAGGAAGACCGCAAGGTCTGTGTCTCCAGGCATGCCCAGTTGTAGCTGGGAACTTAGGGGCTGCTTTTGAGAAAGGAGTGAGGTTTCAGTCACACCTTTCTCCCCAGTATTTGCCAAGCCAAGGGTGGTTTCCTGCACAGCCACTGGTTTTATTGTACCTCCTTCCTTGAGTATCCACTCCTCCTGTTCAACACTTAGGGACCTTTCCTTGCTGTTTCTGGTCTTTTGGATTTCACTCCAAGGTCCAGATACCAAAGTGTTAGGTAACTCAGTATATGACCTGAGATTCGGTTTAAACTATCCAGTCTTGACTAACATGTCTGAAGCTGCTGAGCCAGAATCTCCCATGCTCAGAAGCCTGGGTTTATGCAAGCATGGAGTAAGTACAAATTCTTTTCCTTCACCAGATTTTTCACTGCGTTTTTCACCAACATTGAATAAAATGGGAAGAGAGAACTCCATCTAACTCACCAACAGATGCCTGAAAAAAACTTGACAGCCCCTGCCTGCCCTTGTTTTTTCCCATCAGATAGGATATACAGAGGAAGATGACTGAAGACAACATCAAGTAAATCTATGAAACATAGTCCGGGCTCCCAAAAATTACAGGTATAGTCACAGTTCAGCTTCTTGGATGGAAGAGGGCAGAAATTTGCTTCAGTAGTATTGGTGATTCTCTTCAGATATTGGTTTATTTCCTAATGTAATTTTTCTTTTGTCTCCAACTTGTTTTCTTAGTAATTTTCAAAATCTCATAAAGACAAATAAATGTCTTCGGTTTCATATTCATGTAACATTCAAGTCTTTGGCCAAGCACATAAAATACAGATATTTATCTACATTTTAAGTGAGGTTACAAATCTTTGAAGAGATAAGATAGCTAAGGTGCTTCGTAACTATATTTCTTCTATCCTCTCACACCCTGCCATCAGGGCTTGGAAATTATTAAATTTAATGGAACTAGACTATGGAAGCTTACCCAGGACCATCTGAAGTTGACTTACTAAGCTTGATGTTATCAGAAGAGATTTTTACCTCTCCTTCTTCTATCCTTGCTTTTGGGGAGGTCATACTTTTCATTGCCCCTGCAAGCTTGGGAAAGTGACAGTATCGCCTTTTGCCTCAAAGATAAAAGTAAAAATCTTTAAAATGTGGTTTTAATCATGTTTCTGAAGAAGATTAACTTAATTTGTCCCAAATTCTCCCTGTGTCAGTGCTGGGAGAAATTCCCAGATATTGCAGTAAGTTATTGGCTCTTAACATAGGAGATGAGTCATTATACCATTCTGGCAGTGAATAAACTTAATCCTGGGATTTGCATTTAACTGATGAAGGAAGAATTTTCTTTTTGCTTTTAATGAAACTTGAAGTAGCCTGTTACCACCATCAGCCTCTTTGTAAAAGCAGGTGACTATGGGTGGGGAGTGAAAAAGAAAGTATAACAGGCATGCGGCATTTTCAAATCGCTGCCTCAAGCCCATTAATTTTAACTCTTGAACTTTGTAATGTAGCCCACAGAAACCACACAGCTTATCGCCTCTGACTCTCAATAATATCGCAAAGAGAAAAAAAAGGGAGTGCAGTACAACTCTTCCAATTGGAGAAGGTGATAATCCCTGATCCAATGCCTCTGGAAACAACTATATCCTGAACTGCCATTTGAAAACCTTCACTCAGTATCCTGTCAGTGAATTGGCAGGTTCTACAAAGCCAAGCACGATATTCTCTGCTTAGATGAGTGGTCATTTCAGATCACCCTTCCCTCAGTTTTCCTCCCAGAACACGTGAACAGTGTTGTCCAAAGCCTGCAGAACCCTTGTCTCAGTTATCACGGAACTGGCTGAAGTTTCCATTTCAGTCAGCTGCTCTTTGTTCAGGGAGAAGAAATTAAGCTCTGCAGAGGCACAGAGAGCCAGGGTGAAAATGGCTGTGTGAAGCTGATCGTCTGATAACTAGAGATTGGTGGGGAATGTTCAGATTAAATATTTGCCTTGGTTACCTCCTATGGGGCAGAAGAGGAAATGTCAAGTCTTTCGAGATATAAGCTTCTAGTGGAAATGACTGGAAATTTCTCATCAAAATTGGAAAGTGACATTCTTGTCAAATGTTTCTGCTTTCACAACTACAGGTCCCTTTGTTTTTTTGTGTACTTTGGAGGGAGACACTGCAGATGGTCACCCAGTGGTTATAGCATGAGGAAGTTTGGTTTGTCTCCAGGTCAGAACTGGGGTGGCCAGAGACTGGGTCCAGAGCTATAAATTCTCATTGAATGATTTCTCTGGAAACTGGAACTCAGTAGCAGAAGATGAACAAATTTTGCTTTTCTGCTTCACTCCTAATGAAACAGAAGGAAGAGGAATTGCCATTTAAACATACCTTATTTGAATGTGGAGAAAATTCAGCTGGATTTTCAGGTTTTCAGGTTCTGAAAAGCATAGTCTTCCATATGGTAATCACCCTTAAGACCTTTCCTCATATAAATATTTAAAATTTATTGCTGTCATAAAGATAAGCACCGGAATTAAAATACTTATCAGTGTTATTATCTGATAAAATATTTCTTTGTTCAATAAACAGTATTACAGCTACTTTTCTTTGTTTGTCAGCTGTTTGCAGGCTGAGGAGATAAAGAGAAACAGGAGGGAACTTGAACTGTGAGCTTTTGTTTTATTGCATTAAGTCAGCTCTAGGTGACCACTGGAATCTTTCCTCTCCCCTTGAGTTACACACTGGACAGTGATCATTTTGGCATGCAAGTGTGACGGTTAGCAGTACCCCTTACACTCAAGTGTCTGAATGGCTGGTGCTCATCTGCAGAGCCACAACAGGTGACTCTGCCAGGATGTGCAGGACCAGTCCTTTTGTTTGAGTTCCTCAAAGAGTAAGGCAAACACAGTGCGATTATTAATATCCAAACAGTAAGTTACAGCCTTCCCTGAAGCAAGGAGGTGTTTACATTTCAGAAGGATATTAAAAAAGTCATTTCATTTACATCTACAATGGGCTATGTCATGCATCATTTATTGTTTTTTTCCTAAGATAAGAAGCTTCTCTTAAGAGTATTCTTAAGAATATTTGTGATGTGAATATTTATCTTTATTTTAAATACTTACTATGCAACACAGCACTTGGCATAGATTCAGGGAGAGTCCTCTGTTTTTAAAGGCACTCACAGGATCATGTGTCACATATAGGATTCTAAAATGCTCATATCTGGAAAAGGTCAAAATGCCAAATGATACTAACAGTTTTCTAAAGCCTGCTGACTCAGATCCATGTTGGTGAAGGTGATGAGGAAGATGAGTTTCTTCTGAATCTCAGTCATAGATTTTATGTTTGAAGAAGTCATTTCAAGAGTGTCAGGAGGAGATGAGCAGACTGTGTAGCATTAGCAAGGAGGGACAGGATTTCCATGGGCTTTTTTCACACATCCTGGAGAGACAAAAGCCCAAGCCACAGAGTACAAGAAGAAGTGGACAAAGTGCATTTTGGAGAGCCTTGGGATGGGAGAGGCTGAAAACCTGTGCTTTGTGTCAGCAGCAGCCACACTCTCTCTTCAGCCACACGCCTGCAACAACCAAACAAAAGTCTGGGATACAGGTGCGGAGGAAGTGTCACAGCTTTGTTGCATGTGTTTATTAGCAACACAAATGATATGATGAATGGTAGTCTTGTAAAGCTGGCAACAATACCAAGCTGGTATTGTTGGAGCAACCAATGTGCTAAGGTCAGGACTGCTGCACCGAGGGACCTGAATCATAGAATCATAGAATGATTTGGGTTGGAAGGGACTTTAAAGATCACCCAGTTCCAAACCATCTACCGTGGGCAGGGATACCTTTAACTACAGCAGAGTTCCATCCAGCCTGGTCTTGAACACTTCCAGGGGTGGGGCATCCACAGCTTCTGTGGGCAATATGTTCAAGTGCTTTGCTGCCCTCACAGTAAAGAATTTCTTCCTGGATAGGTCCAGAGAAGGGTTGCTGTGATGGTCAGGGTTGGAGAACAGGGCATTCAGTGGCAAGTGGGGGACACTGAGCTTCTTCAGCCTGGAAAAGGGGAGGATAAGGAGAGAACTCCTTCCTGTCTGCAGCTCCCTTGTGGGAGGGAGCAGAGAAAATTGAGCCAAACATTTCACAGTGGTGAACAGCAACAGGATGAGATGCAGTGAACGTGACCTGGAATATGGGAAATCCCATTAGCCGTTGGGAAAAACCATGAGACAGGGTATGAAATCACTGACCTTGGAGAAACTAAAATTTTACTTGACAGGTCTTTGAGCAGTCTGATCTAACTGGACCTGCTTCCAGCAGTGAGATAAATTAATTCCGGAGGTCCCTTCCAATCTGGATTTTTCTATGATTTCATGAAAATAATTTGGAATTAAAAATAGCTACATTTTAAAAGTAAATGATTGGCTTTCCTAGGTTTCTGTACACAACTTGGAATGTTTTTTAAAGTGCTTTTAAAAATCCAAATGTTACTATCCTGATTTTGCAAGTTTTCTTAATTATGCACATTTATAAAAGAAATTGGTGGGACATTTTTCTATTGTGCAGTTGTACATTGTTATCATTATATGCTGCTAGATACAGTGAAAAGTTTCCGTTTAAGTTGGCATGCACTAGTGACATTTTTATTATCGTATTTAGGACCATTAGCCATGTATCACAATGTGACAGTGCAAGGTGCTGCACAATTCAAGTCCAAAAAGACAGTCTATACCACAGGAAGCTTTTGAGTTCAGTAGAAAGAATGTTCTTATATTCTTAAGAATGTTTTTAAGTGGAGGTTTTGGGTTGTTTTGCTTTGGTTTTTTTGTTTGTTTTTGTTTTGTTTTGGGGTTTTTTGCACTGAATTTTAAGGACAAATGATCAAGAGGGAGGACTGATGTGAAAGCACACACACAAAAAAGATATGTGAGCTTCTATAAAAATACAAAGTTAGTTCTGAGAAATTTAGTTCATTGTGTGTCTACAGGCAGAAAAAAAAAAAAAGTCCTTTATTTGTCTCAAAAATAAAGAGAAGTCACACAAATAAAGAGGTTTGCTCTCTGTGTGGTAGCGATTTAAACACAGTCAGTGTTAAAATACTTCCTGTATCCCAAACGAAACTATAGATACAGAAGTCTCACATTCCTGGAGGCAAGCCATAGCAAACTGTTGGGAAGACTTCTCGAGTAAGGGAGGTCAGAAAGTAATTTTGAGAAGTTTCAGATTAAATTGTCTCATTAGGTCATGAAAAACAATAACAGAGTGCAAAGCAGTGGAAGAAGCACTACTGTAGTAGTCAAAAAATAACTAAAACCAGGCATTATCTAGGTAGGTGAGCCTTTGACTTTTTCACAGACGGCATCTTCAACAGCTGTTTTCTCTCAATGTACGTTCTTATATATTTTCTCTAAAAAGAGGAAAGTCATGGAGGCTTTAAAATAAATACTCCTCCTTATGCCTGACCATTTCTGCCCATCACTCACTTTAAAGCATCTTTCCCCACTGCCTTTTAATTTCCATTCACCTATTTTTTGCTGTTTTGTGTGCAGCCTGAGATTGCTTTGTACCATAGACATGTCCCACCCTCTCAGGTGAAGTGATTCAGCTTTCCAAAAACTGGTTCTTCTTTCTGTAACTAGACTATCTTGGTCAGAACACCAAGGGAGTGGATATCTGACTCATCTTTTTCTTACAGCTGCAGTTGCAAGGCTCTGACGAAAAACAGATGCTGAGAACATGCCAAAATACTCAACAAATCAAGCTGATCTTTCCCCAAGATCCTTCTTTTACTGCCCAGTGACAGTATGCTTGATTGTAAATTGCAGTGTCTTTCATGAGGGACTTTTGCACACTACTGCTTTATTAGGACTGCTCTGGTTAGTGGTAGATCAGAAAGACTTGCGAAAGAGATGTGTAAGCAGAAAACAGCAAATAGCTCTTGTGTTCCTAGCTGGGTGGTTTTGTAGCTAAATAAGGACATTTAAATTTTTTTTTTTGTGGTTTTTTTTTTTTTTTGTTTTTTTTTTGGTTTTTTTTTTTTTAGTTTTTTTAGTGTTTTGGTTTTGTTTGTTTTTGTTTTTTTTTTTAGTTTTTTTTTAGTTTTCCAAAATATTCCTTTAAAAACCAAAATAGTGGTTTGTTTTTTCTCTGAAATTTGTGGCTCCTGTTGAAGTATTGCATGTCATTGTTTGCTGCAGGTGGACAAGAGAATACTTTCCACTGGAGACCAAATAGGCTTAATCCTCTTAGCCTGATTGTCTATACTAGTCACAACTCAAGCAAAAGGAGATAACAGCTAGAAGGCTAGATTGTATTTGACACTGTAGACATGTATGTGGCCATAGCAGAAAATTCCTGTGATTTTTATAAAGTTGCATAATGGTTACAGGATCTAAGACAATTTAATGCAACTGTGTTTACCATATAGGAGGCATGCAAGAAGAAAAATGTATTCTCACCTTGCTTGTCTCTAACAGGGCCATATACAGATCTTTGAGTAGTAGAAATAAATGACAAACTGAACTTCCATCACACTAACTTCTGTATTTGTACATGAATACAGTTATCATGTGCAGAAGGAGCACTCATATTTCTCAATGGATTTATGTTTTACAGTCATTTCTCTTGTCTTAAATGCCATATCAGGTCTAAGACGTCATAACTGCACTGAAAACATAGCTGAACTAATGGTTAGAGAACATCCAAGATGTGTGATTATGGTGCAATGGTGCATATGCATCTTTGTTCCTCGAAAACTTATTCGGTGGTTTATTTCTAGCACTTTAAAAAAATTTTTTTAATTACATCCAAATGTAAAAAAATGAGAGGGTTTTTTTTAAACATTTGCTCACTATTTTTATAATCAAAGATGTTTAGTACTTACTATTCATCTTAGAAGATGCAATGAAGTTGCTCCAGACAAAATAGACAAGAATTCTGCAAGCTGCTGAAGGAGAAAGAACAACTTGATGCAAATGATAATTACTTATTTCATATTTGCTTATACCCTGGAATGTTTGCATGTGATTTCTGGTAAATTCCATTATAGCTTTGCTGGGTACAGGAACTTTTTAGTGATAACTAGCTGAACTAAAGAACTGCTTTCAGCACAAAGTGCAAGGCCTGCAGTGGAGCCAAATTTTTTCTTTCTGTTACGGGCTGGGAAGGATCTTATGTACTGTAGGATGGGTCTTTCAGTTGTCTGCAGCAACGTCTTCCAGCTGTCTGTGTTATGGAGTACATAACCATAAAGTGATGTTGGCTCAGCCACTGGGAAGGAGATATATTGTGTATTTGAATGGAATCCAGATTTACAATTCTATCCCTGTGCACCTGAAGAGGATGTTTGGGAATTGCATTTGGTCCAGACAAGCTGTTAATTAAGTTTGTTATTAGGTGCTTTTTCTTGAATCAGATACAATACCAATACTAGGAAATACCCATTAAAGCATACAATTTTTAATTCCCTGCTCTCCACCCATTGCTTGATAGCACTGTGTCCCTGTCTGGCTAGACAGCATGAGTCAGCTCATTAACTTTCAGTGCAGAATTGCTGGGAGCAAAAACATTCCACTGAAAAATAGTAGGATGCGCTGAGTGAGGCACCATTTTGTCTTTTTCCTTAAATTATGTCTTTTCCCAAACCGGTGACCCTTATATTGCAAAAGTGTAGCCTGCTCTTCTGGCCCTGACATCAGTTTAGGTATGTTTGATATTAAGATATATCAGGAAGATCAGATAATTTTCTCTTTAATCTCTAAGAAATGATGAGTCTGAACACAGTGCATGTTTACTTCCTGCTCATTCTTGAAAGGGATATAAAAAAATGAATTAACCAGACAGCCTGCTGTTCTAGCTGCTGCTGTTGTCTATAATACTTCCTTTCCCTACACTGCTGCTCAGTACCTGATGGAAAATTCCTATTGCATGCAATCACAAAGAGACTTTCAGTTGTCTTATGTATCTGTTCCACCAAATTCAATAATGAGGTAACCAGTTACAGTCCCCTAAATCAGTAGGGGTCTTTAACAAAACCCATAATCCACTAAATTCCATGAACTTGACATTTATAGGAAGTGATTAGAATGTGGCTTGGTTCTGATCTGAGGTGGCTTTCCAGAGGTGTTACCATCCCACAAAGAGGAATTAATTAAACATGGATGACAAGCAGGAGAACATGATCTCTTAATAGGACATTAGCAGTATATGGATTTGTGGGGTCTTCTCCTACTCACTGTGTGTGATACTGCCTTCTGGACAGGGCTGCTCTTCTAGTCTTTCTCCCACTGAAAACAGACCTTTAAAATCCTATGCAAGTCATAATTCTGACTGTTTTTTTTTTTTTGAAAAGAGAATTCATTCTGCTCCAAGGCAAATACAAAGGATCCACTGAGTAGTGGGAATAGGCAGCAGCAGTAGCACTTTTTGACCAGTGGGTATTTTCAAAGGATTAACTTCAGAGGCTGCTCAGTTGGGCTTTGTATGTAAAGCTGGAAGTCTGGTTTCATCCAGAAATATGTGGGTGTCTTACATGAAAGGCAACTCCTGTGGGAGTGAAACAGCAGAGAACATTTATTAAAGATGTAAGTTTGTAGTGCAAACGAGCACTAGTGTGACTCAGGGGGCTGTCACACTTGTCATCAGTGCTGTCTTAGAGTAAAGCTATATGAAAAGCTATGTTAGGTCTCCTCTGAATTGAAAACATCAAGTGGTAATCAAATTCATCACATGACTTGATATTGATGAAAGTGTATTTAATCCAAGGTGCTGCAAACAAGATTTTAATTTGTTGTCTGCAGTCACAACAGTATTTGTTGTCCTTTATTTAAACACATCATTTTTGTCTGTTATTTAGACATGTCATTTCTCTCAAGGTTTTCAGCTCAGGGAAGCCTAGATAACTTCAATATTCATAAAAGTTAAGTTACAAGGCAGACACACACTGATCAAGCCTCTTGAGGAAAGAGTTTTCTATACTGTATCAAAATTTTGCAACTTTATTTTCACCTCCTCCAAATACTTCAGGGTTTTCTGTGCAGAAGCAGAAACCCAACTCAGACCTGAAGGAATGGTTTATCTTTACAGAATCACAGAATGGGTAAGATTGGAAGTCATCTGGTCCATCAGTCACAGTGGGTCATCTGGTCCAACCTCATACTAGAGCACATTGCACAAGATTTCACCCAGATGGCTCTTGGATTTCTCTAGTGTGGGAGACTCCACAACCTCTCTGGGCAATTTGTTCCAGTGCACGGTTACCCATACAGTAAAGAAGAAGTTCTTCCTCATATTCAGGTGGAACTCACAGTGCACCAATTTTTCTCCATTGCCTCTTGCCTTGTTGCTTGGCACCACCAAGAAAAGTCTGGCTCCATCCTCTTGACAGCCTCCCTTCAGATACTTAAAGGCATTGATGAAGTCCCCTCTAAGTCGTCTCTTGTCAAGACTGAACAGGCCCAGCTT
>VYXB01003941.1:490104-555392 GCA_013397135.1 Pachyramphus minor | reverse complement strand
TATATTATATATAATTATATGCTTTAATTATAATTTATATAATTATATATCCTAGTCTTGAGGTCCATTTACACCAAGACTGCTTTATTTCTCATTTGGAAATATCCAAGAACTTTTAGATATTGTGTTTGCCCACAGTAGCTGTAAGCCCTCCTTGCGTGATCAGGCAGCTCAGTGCAGAGAAAAGCAGTGGTGCTAACAGACCAGGCCCCTGAGACTGCAAATGAAAATGCATATGCATGGACAGAATAACAGGGACACCAGCTTTGCTCCAGTGGACTCACAGAATGCTGGTGGGTATTTTCATGTAATTTGAGTACTTGGTCTTTTTCAAGTGATTTGTGAAGGTCAGTCAATCAGGACATTTGCCTCAAGACATCAAACATAAGACAGGAGGAATGCCAACACTGTTTGTAGAAGTAATTTGGATTACAAGACTCAGTTCAAAGAGGAAATTTTCTGGAGTATCAAAAGGCTGGGATCCCTATGTCTGCCTATTGCTTGGTGCATCACACCATTTAAATGTGAAATTTATAATATGATTATGCTTCTTGAAAAACTGTAGGTTCACAAAGTATATTACTGTTGTGATCCTCTCTTTTTTTCTGAGGACATGTTAGTGATGGTGGTTGTATTATTATACAAAAAGCTTCTGCTTTGATCTATTCAAACCCCTTCTCTATGGGGATACAGTTATGTATAGAATTACACATATGAATTGTCAGCAGCAAGAATTCTACCTGATATAATCCCTATTAACTGTAATGAATTTTCATTCATTTCCACAAGCCCAGGAGTGGACCTTCAGGGTGTAGCTCTAACTTTCATTGTACACTGGTAAGAATACAGCTGGGAGGGGGCAATGGTCACACATACATTTAAACTGTGCACTAGTAGAAGGATAAATGCAGTTTAACAGATGGGGAAACTAGAAGCGAATCTCTGTGCCCAGTTACATTAGCACAGAACTGGTAGTGAAAATTAAATTTGTGCCTGTAATTTGTACCAGATCTGAACTGTACTTCAGTGTTGACCTACACTGATTTACCAGACCGTCTGTGGGCAAAATCTTTCAACAGAAATAGAAGCCAGTTCTAAAGTTAATTAAGAGTACAGAGTACAGTACTTTGCATAGCCTTAACTGAGAGTACTAAACAAATAATATCAGGGTAACAAGTTGGTGGAGACTGGGGTATAAAGAAAAAATAAATACATTTGGAAAACACATTTGAAACAAATTTTGTTGAATTTCTCACACAATTTCCCAGCTACTTTATGCTTAAAAATCTTGTTACTAGAGAGCATGATTTCCCCTTTCATTTTGCCCATAAATATTTCATCATACATTTCAGCTTTATGTTTAGGAAAGTTTCTTTCCAACATCTTTCCACTTGTCAGACTGTTTTGTCTCGTGACTAGGTCCTCTGAGTAAACCTATCAATTTCAGACTCAGTTCTGATTTTTATCCTGTGCTTATGGCAGATGAGCCAGGAAAGGTACCTGAGTTGATCTGGTAGTAGGAAGTGTTCAAATTCTGGCCACTTCTTTCAAAGAATTTGGAGACCTTTTAAGAAACCTAATATACCATCTTTCCACTGGTTCCTCTGCTTTCAGTGTAGAAAAAACAAAGTTGAATAAGACAGTAAGACAAAATAGACTTGCAGAATATATGTGAATTAAATTAATAAACAAAGGAATTCATTGTCTTTATCCAATTTGAGCTCTCTGAGAATTTTAGCATAGTTCTTAGAATATTTGCCTTTAAGCTTTAGCTCCTGGAGATCTGTGACTCTACAGAAACCCATGTTCTGTTTATTAAAATGAGTGCAATTTTCTTTCACTTAAGACTGTAGTGAGAGGGTCCAAGAGAGGAAAATTCATCAAATATTATTTTTAAAATCTCATACTTAAATGTTTTTATTTTGGTTTTGGCAGGACAGAGAAGCCGATTCATAATTTTTTAGTGCTTGGGATTAGCGCCTGATTATGTTCCAAATCATGGAAAATAAAATCTGTAGGAGATTGTGCCATTTCAATAACAAAGGAGAAACTTGGCCTGCCCAGATCATGAACCATCTCTGACTTACCATGTGGTCCATTGTATGTACATCACGTCATGTGTCATCTTCACTCAGCTGGTGTGTGGAATTCCCATTAACTGGAGATCCATGCTGCCAAGTGGTGATGAATATGCAATGTGGAGCTGTATTGAAAATCCACAGGGCAGATCAGAGAAGAAAAATTTCTGGTTAGTATTGGATGCCAGCCTCAAATTCTGACTTGCATACAGCCCAGGTATTCTGATTATTTCCTTGCAGTTACACAGATGCTTAATTCTCCCTCCAAGAAAAGCAGAATAAAGGTTCATGAAATAGCAGAATGTATTCCCACTGCAATAGAGAGTAGCTCTCCTATGAGAAATAGCAACTGATTTCTCTGCATGGAGTTCATGTTCTGCCAATTATCTGACAGCTTGGTAGCTACTTAGTATCTTGCAGTGACATGAACATCTCAGGTCCCCTGTCCTTCCTGCCACCAGGCATTAAGCAATGACTTTTACACAAATGTCACAAAAATCAATGGCTTTGATTGTGCATGCTCAGGTCCAAACTGGCTCAGACCGTGGTGCCTGGGAATGAAGAGAACAGTTCATTGAAATAAAGAATTCCACTCTTATATCCTCATGGCTAATAGAACATCAGAAGCCCAGTAGTCTTCTTGAGCTAACCCAGAGAGGCACGAGGACAATTCCAGAGACAATCACGCTCTTCTATTTTCAAATTACCTCACATTCCTGTGCTAAATCCCAAACTGCAAAATATCCTTGTCTTGATTTTACAAGATTTTATTCAATGCATTCTTACATTTTTAGCAGCAAAGCACAAAAGCAAAAGCAGTATTACGGTAGGATGCAAGATTATGTCTTTGAAAGGTTGACATGGAGTGTGAAGATTAAGAAAAGTCAGAGAAACAATAACAATAGTTTATGGCTGGAGTTCAGCTTTCCACAACTGGAAATCTAAAAATAATTTAGAATGCTTTATTTTTCTCACTAAAATTGAACACTTAATTAAAATTTTTAAAAACCCACTTAATTAAAAGCTATTAAAAGAATAAGTAGAAACTGAAGCATCTGACAAGACCAAGCATTGTATGCATGTTAGGAACTAACCATGATGATGCTGAAAATTCACTTCCCCAAACACGTTCTGCTCTGCTCCCTAAAACCAAGTCCGTCAGGAGCTCTGGACTCCACACAGCTACTTCAGCTGCAACAGCAGTAGCACAAAACAGTAAACAAGACTTCCATCTGGGCGAAATCTTCATGATTTTACACTGCGGTGTCTTGAAATGGGAAACACTAAAGGAAATATTGGAAAAACATGCATTTTCTCAGGTGACAGGGACGGGTACAAGCAAAGAGCTGTACCTTGAGATAATAAAACCTGGGTGATAATGATGATTTGGGGTTTGCCAGACTGTGCCTGCCCAGGTGAGGTGGCTGAAGGGGAGCTGGCCCCACAGCCCTGAAGCAGAGCTGTCAGGGATAAAGGGCTTTGATGCTGGCACTGTGGGCATCCAGCCTCCTCCTTTGCTCCAGTGCAGACACAGCCTCAGCCATAGGCTAGTAAAGGTTCAGGTTTAAAGCAGACGCCTCCAAAGTCCCATCACTGTTCTCATGGTATTATTGGTAGCACCTAGAAGCCTGTGAAATTAAAACTGTATTACCTTAGGGACCATGCACCAGCCTACCATCAGCTGGGCACTGGCAGCGACACAGCAAGATCCACTCATGGCAAAGCACTGAGCACAGTGGCTTTTGGTCCTTGGCACAGGGAAGAGGCAATGCCTGTCAGTCTCTGTGCAGTGCTGAAGCGACACAGTTGTCCTTCTGCTCAGCCAGCTCCTCTCACCCTCACCAAGCCTTAATCTTCGACTGGGATCTCAAGGATTTAACAAATGAGGGGCTCTGAGGAGCTCTCTGGGACACACAGCAGCCCCCTTCCCCCCACTCCCCAGCAAATATCCTCCTCAAATATATTTTTCTCTGAAGCAGAAAAGATCCAGAGAAATGATGTGTCCTGCAATCAAATGCTTGCTGGCTCACTGTCTTAACCATGAATTTTTATATTGTCCCTGTGTTCTGTATTGCATAATTATTCTACCTCAGAAGAGCAGGAAATAAGATCCTCTGAGTAACACATGCACAGAGGGTTGGTTTGTGTAAATTTGCATGATTGTTACTCTCAGGATGTCTCATTTCACCTTGTAACAGAGACATTTGGTGTGACAGATGCACAACCCACCTTTTTTTTTGGTTTATATTCGGCTGGATTTATTACACCAGAGAGCTTTAAATCACGGCAGTGACATGTTATAACACTATTTGGTCTACTGAAACAATAAATTTTTTGAGGAAGGATGTTTTGAAACCATAGAAATAGGACTCCAGACATGCAAGTTCAATTTCTCACTTTGACTTCAAGAAGTGAAAGCACCTGGTCACTCTTCTCCCTGCTCAGGGCTGCACTTCTATAATGGAGAACTAAGAGGCACAAAGAGTTTTTTTAAAAGTGTATTAGAGTGTATTTGTGCTGGTTTAAAAGTAAACTGACAGGAGAAATGAATCCAACTCAAGGGAGATTACAAGTCAGAGTTACAATTTACTAAACAGATTACAGTGATACAGATACAAACGGGTTTTAACCCACAAAGACAGATGTATAACCCAGCACCCTGGGACAAGAACAGAATGGTGTTTGTCAACCCCTGTGCCGAGCACCACGTGGGCCCCCTGGGAGCAAAGTAAAAGGAAAGGAAACCTGTTGGTCCAGATGATGGTCATAGTTCTGTTGAAGTAATGATTGCAGTCTTGTTGAGAGTGGCAGTCGCAGTCCTGTTGGAGTTCTGGTCCTCCTCTGGATCTAACGAGTGGTACCAGAAGCCCCAAAACCTGAAAATTATATATGCTCAGGTTCAGGTGGCAATGCCCAGTACCTCCCACAGGGCTGGGCGTTTCACAGTGGGTGATTTCACTCTGCGAGTCATGGGAAAACTCTGCTTTGGAAAAGCATTCTTTTATTAAAAAAAATTAAACAAAAAGTAATTAGAAACAGAACACAGCTCAATTGCTGGTCAAGCAAAATGTTTCAAAATCATTCTCACCAACTGAAAAAAAAAATAATTGAAGAGCTTCTCTTTCATCCTGCTGCAAATTTTCCATGTGTCCAATTTTCAACCCAGGTACTGAACCAGGACCCAATCCCCAAGTCACTTGCTCAGCTCCACCTGACAGTCTTTCAATCTCTTAAAAAAGAGAGTCCTTCTGGTTTCATGCTTTTTTTAACTCTGCTTGTGAGCATACACATATGTTCTTGTGTAAACTGCAGAGCACAGCAGGGCTTCATGGTGATTTCTGTGCACTATGGTGTTATTAATGGCTCCAATGCTTTCCTCCCACCACTCAAGCCATTGCTAGCAAAAAGACAATCATGCCCTACCTTGAACAGCGTTTGTCCTAGATCAGGCTTGTGTTGTGCATGCTAAGTAGAAATTGGGTCATTGGTATTCACCTTACTTTCAGAGTAGGGTCTGAATCAACAGCTTTTATGTCACATTCATGATACAAATTATACCCTATTAGTGTCATCTAAGGCTTTATTCAAATATATTTATAGAAAATATCCATATGCAGTGTTATCAGAGATTTTTATGTAAATGACTAAGCTAGTTGAAACCTTATTTGAGTATGCCATTTGTGTGCTATGGAGTGAGTTCTTAACATGGTCCTGGTATGATTTGTAACTACAGCAGATATAGTCCTAGCCACTCTGTATCAGGATTACATTCCACAGAAGGACAAGCTGTCCTGGAAGCAAATAAGTAGGGAATAAAAATAGTCCATATTTCTGGATCCAAAGCAACAAATCCAGATGCTTTCTGCATTGTCTTTTATATAAACAAATCTAAACCAGAATTTCAATAATAGGTAAAAAAAAATAAATTATTCTGAATGTCTGCTTCGATTCTGTAAGAAACAGCACACAAGCTTTCCTTGATTCCACTCGCTAATAAATTAGTGTAAATGTTTATGTCAGTTAAAAAGTAGAGGAGAAAACTTGAGGAATTGGAATGGATTCGTCAGCAAATGATGGATTTCTCTTAAAAATTAAAATCCCAAAGGCCACAAATTTGATTTGAAGATTCCTGGTTAACAGGAGGTATTTTAAAGGGTGATGTTTTAATTCAGTCAAAGAGAATTTCGATAAAAGAGCTTTGGACTGCTTCCACTAAAAATCTTCTTCCGAAGAAAAAGCTGTGCTGCAGTATCATGAATCAAGACATGCATGCATGTCCTCTCTTTCAGGCTTGCTTTGATCTGAAGCTCTGCTCCACATCCATCTTTGTAAATGCAAATTCTTTGTTCCCTAATTTTTTCAAGGCCACTCTATAATTTGCTCTGTAAATTTAGAATCACGCCTAATGCCGGAGCAGATGAAAGCAAGAAAATCTCCAAAGAGGAATGCAAACATGTAAAATCCTTCAAAGGAAGGCCTTATGCTACTCTGAAACAGTATCTTTCTGGAACTACTTATTATGCCTGTTACTTACTGTGTTCCCTCCCATTTAACAACAGGAGGAAACAATTCAGCGGGCACGGGAGGAAGATGAGAAGAGGAAAGAAATAACTAATCACTTCCAGGGCACACTGAGTGAAATCCAGGCTCAGATCGAGCAGCAAAGTGAGAGGAACATGAAGCTCTGCCAGGAGAACACGGAGCTGGCAGAGAAGCTGAAGAGCATCATTGACCAGTACGAGCTGCGGGAAGAGGTGAGAGCAGTGCCCTGGGTACTGGAGGCGACAGGCAGCAAACCCAGCTGCCCCAGGAAAAGCAGAAAGCATTGCCAGCAGCCTGCCTGCCCCACTGGCTATCATTGAGGTGTCTCACAGAGGTAGCAAGGGTAGTCCCCCCCATACTTTGCCCTCTGAGTGGGACTATGCCTGCCAGGCTGTGCAGCCATGGAGTTGTATGGGACAGGACCCTGCCCATGGCACCCACAGCAGTCTTGCTGCTGTGGGGAGATGTGCCAAGTCACACAAGCAGCAAGGTGTGCCAGCTGTCTGCTAAGCTGCCCAAGGCTCCTCATAGCTCCCTCAAATCCCTGGGGACATCTCCCAGCATCCCTTTCCTCCTTCCTGCTAAGCTCCCACTGAGCACATCCCAGCTTCCGTTTTTTTGGACAACCTGTTCTGCTGGTGACTCTAAATCTACTTTGTTCTCTCCAGCTGCACTTTGCTGAGAAGGGCTCTGATGTAAGTGATTTGACCCTTCCCCAAAGCAGAAAATTAAGACAACAGATAATGGAGGCCCTTTGAAGTTGAATAGATTTTTTTTCCCCCAGTGAAATGCTTACCATAAGATCTAACAGATAATAGACAGATGGGAAATTATTCTTTCTGTAAATATTGGAATTGGTCTGAAAATTTTGACACAAAAAAACACAACCTCCATTAAAATCCCAACTGTCTTTTTTTTTTTTTTTCTAGGACAAATGATAACAGATATTACAATGGGTCTTTTTATTGTTTTTAAATACATTTACTGTGAGCCTCAGTGCAATCAGACAACATTATCATACTGAATAAAACATAAGTAATCTGTCTTTACAATCTGGAATGGCAGATACAATAGCTGCATTTCCAAATCTGTTGAATCATGTATGAAGTCATAAACTGAATGAAGGAAATGTACATTCCTGTCTTGTGATTTCTACGGGAAGAAAATGTAAACCAGAGGGACACACTCAGAATATTTGCTCCTATGAATTTTACCAAAATGAATTAAGAGCGAAGAGGGCTATCAGCAACATTTGTCTCCTGAAGGTCACTGTGGAGCTAGACATTTTACAGTCTAGAGGAGGGCTCTTGTTCATCTGGTCTGATCTCCAGATCCCAGACCCTCCAAGCCCACGTGGTGCAGGTGAGGCCAGAGCAAAGGGGATTGTATTTATATAGAGGATGGCATGGTCTGTGCACATGTTCCCAAGTACTGTAGGTGTGATTTACACATTCATCCACACAGTGCCTTAGATCCATAGGCCATTTAACAGCTAAAAAAAAGTGTGTCCCCAGCATATTTATTATCAGTGAGCAATTATTTGATCTTCAGTCATATTGGATTATAGTGATGACTTCATATGTCGACCATAAAACTGTCAAAGATGCTAAGGTGCTTTATTCCACCTAAAATAAGTCAAAATTGATAATGTAAACTGGTTTCCCTTGTCATGCAAAATCTCACAGTTTGTTCTTATCAGACCTGTGATTTTTTAGTAATTGCAATAGATTGAGTGTCTTCTTGTTTTGTAATATTTTTGTCTTACAAGTGTTTCTGGTTAATAGCTGTACATGCATAAGCATGAATTATCTATGTAGATAATTAAACCTGCACATTCAGCAGAATTTATTTTCTTACAGCACCTTGATAAAATATTTAAGCACAGAGAACTTCAGCAGAAACTGGTAGATGCCAAGTTGGAACAGTCTCGGGAAATGATGAAAGAAGCCGAGGAGCGACATCAGAAAGAAAAGGAATATGTATCTATCATTCTAATCTGTCTGTCTTTTATCTAACTTTAGGCCAAAACAAGCCCTGCATGCTATTTCACTAATATATTTGTTCTTAAGGTCCAATCTAGGTAGCAGAGAAGTTTTTATAGTTACCATCAATGCTTAATGCAAAGGAACAGCCTCTGAAAGGCTGCTTCCACCAGCATTTACAGTTTTAGAAGCAAACTGCAGAGCAGTAGGTAGACGACAGGCTGCTCTAGCTAACTCTCTCTTACTATCCATTTGATTCATCATGATATTGGGTCAGGTAATGTCACTGGTTTTCAAATGGCTCTGGTATTTGATACTCCATCTCCCCATATGATAAATGCACACCATTTTACAATCAGAAAGGAGAAAAAGAACATGGCTGAAGGCTGCTATTCTCCCAGGATCAGAGCCTCCCCAGGCATCCTCCCGCAGGTCCAGTTTTGCCAGTGGAATCCACAGGAGCTGCTTGCTGTGACAGAGCCTCTCCTTCTCCGTTCCCCTCCCTACATTGGTCTGCCAGCCCGTCTTTCAGGCAGGAAGGGTCTGAGTCTGCTTAGCAGCCTTGTCTGATCTTCCTCCCTATCTGGAGGAGGGGACCTCTTTATCAGGGGGACAGGGAAGAGCAGATTCAGGGGGGATGTCACCTACAGACCCAGCTGGGATGGGAAGAAGACACTCCTCCATCTGTAGTCTCACACATTTTATGACTCAATCAGACCGAAATTAATTTTATCAGACTGTCTGGTGTTTTCACAGCAACCCTCACATGTACAAAGGATTGGAGTTCAACACTGACACATGGTAACTCTTCTCAGCAGTGGCAGCAGCTGAGACTACTCAGGGGGAGTGACAGGCTCTCATGAGCTGGAAGAAAGCTTTAGTTTTCATCAGTCCTCCACCTAACTCAGAAGCAGCATGAGAGAGCTCTAAAGAGAGAACATTTATCTCCTCCTCATATCTGGAAACAGATATATTAAAACAAGCATGACTAATAGGTATCCTAAAATACGGACAAAAATGCGGTACTCTGAGTCCTCTGGTTACAGCACAAGTGAAACACAGCAAACACCTCTTACCTAAAATTGCCCGTAAGAGCATTTATCCTCCTTTCTTGCACTGATCTTGTGGCTGGAACACACACTCCTACTCAATTTTACCAGCAGCTAAAGAGGGAGAGTGAAGTGGGGCTGGGGCTTCTCTGTGTGCAAATCTGCATATTGCTGCTTGACATCTTGATTGCTCCAGCTGAGTTATTCCCTTCCACTGTGAAACGTATTTAAAGCCAAACCCCAAAATTCCACTCATGACCATTGATTCATGGCAGATGGTAAAGCAAATATGGAACTTACTTTACTGCTATCACTGAGAGTTTTGCTACTACCAGATTTCAGATACTGGAAAAAACCCTTTCAAAACAGAAGATGTAAAAGACCAGGCACTAGCTCTGTGGAAAACTGACATATACAGCCTTGTATCAATAATCTTTCTTGCTGTGTCTCACAGAACATGAGTTTTGAGGATGCTTGTTGCCTGTGACTGGCCATGTTTCTAGTCAAAACTACTTTGTGTAGATTATCCAGAACTGATATTCACAATTTTGCTATTTTCATGTCTTTTTAAGTAGTGAAAGTTATCACTGTCTACAATTGAGAGTGAAAGATTCTCTTTCTGGCTTTGCTGTGTGTATGACTAGCACCTATAAAATAACAGGTTCAAAAACAAGCTGCAAAACCTTTAAGCGGTGGGTGTATAATGGTATGTGCAATGTAAAAAGAATACTTTTCATGCTGTCCAAATTAATGCTTAAAACTCCATCTTTGAGGTAGGCTGGTGATATATGGCTAACATCACCTCAGAGCAAGGTAGATTTAGCTGAAGAACTTAAGTGGCAGTCCAAAAGCCATCCAATGAGTCAAGGCACAATTAAGTATGTCATGACTCATCACAACTAGCCCAGCACACAGAAAGCTGAGCCTACACCTGGCTCCCACCTCAATCCTTTTGATGTGCTCTTAGTCCCACTCACCCAGCTATTGTGCTAGTGTCTGTGGGAGTAATGTATATACATGTATTTATGAAATCAAGGTGGTTTTGATGGAATTCTCTCATATCACTGTAACTTTTTCCAGCTCAGTAATGTGCAAAGTTAGAACGGCTTTCAGGACCTTTCTTTCCATAGCATTTTCTATATCCCTGTGCATGACTTTCGGTGCAGGATTTTGCAAATATCCTTAAATTAAAATTATTGTATTCTTTTATCTATTTAATTACTCTTTGAAGGCTCACTTTAATGTCTTCCTAGGCAGTTCTTCCATGTAGGAATCTTTACCCCTATGCAAAACTTCTTTACCTCAGATAAGGAGAGATGTCCCCTCCTGCAGTCACTGTACATCTCAATAGGCAGATCATCTCATTGCTTGCACAATTCACTCTACACATAGTGTAGAGTGTGTGGATTCCGCAAAGGGCTAACTTGACCTAAGGATGCAATTTTACTATCATCCTGTAACTGGTCAGCACTACCTGGATTTCTTCTCCCTACCATACATTTTCAGCAGTTGTAATACAAACTTTGATGTGCAATTAATCGCAGTTTAAAGCATCTGTGGCTTTCAAGTATATGACTGCAAGGCATTGATCAGTTTTCTACATAATTGGAATTTACGGAGTCTGACAGCAAAAACAGAAACTCAATTTTCTCTAAGCTAGTCCCTAGATGCATGTCATTAAACGGGAACTGGTCCTTTTAGTCCTGAGCATGATGTGACTGTCTGGGCCTCCAGCAGCTATCATAGCTCTAATAATAGAGTGTAACATCACCACACTTCAATCAAGAGCTGCTTTGTAAACACCACATGCAATATTTATTCATTTCTTTATACTTCAGCCTCCTTGTTACCACTTCACAGCCTATTAATAAATGTATCAGTTCTGATTCATTTTCTCCCAGCTTGGTGTTTGCAGATGACCTCGGGCTGCATACAAATACATGCTAATTTGAGCAAGGTTCTCTGTGTCTTGCTTCCATTAGAGAATAGTTTATTAACTCTTGGATTTTTACTGGCTGCAGAAGCTATGGGGGTCGGTAGAAGAGAAGAATTTCATTAACAGGCAAAAGAAGCAACTTTTCTTTGCCTGCTCTGTCCATCTGTTGTGCTGTGTCAGAAGACATGGCACAAGAGGTGGGATCTTTTCATTATTCCAGTTACACTGGATATGAAGGTAACCCTGGCTGAGATTAAAGCAATTCAGATAAAAGTCCAGTTCTTCGAAGTAAGGACCGGCTTAGAGACTGGGTAGCTCTGAAGGTTTTCAGAAAGGTTTTCATTAAATCATTCAAACCTGATACCCTATAATTCCTAAAAAGAACCTGAACAAGTAGGTATCAAAGAAAGGTGAAATATAATTATCCAGATCTCATCCAACTTAAAAAAAAAAAAATCATTCTTTCTAGGTGTGTGAAACATACCCTCTTCCAAGAAAATAAATGCATGGACTGAAACTCATTTAACCCAGGCCCACCCATACCATCTCTTTTTACTGTCTATATACTGTCTATGACACAACCCATTTGAAATCTTAGTCAAAAAGATCTAAATTCAAGAAGCTGATTTACTTCCATTCAACCAAACATAAAAATAAATTATCAAAATAAATATTGAGAGGCAGGTAGAAAACAAATAGAATGTGGCATTTCTTCATACAATGCATACTTGAGCTGTAAAACATTCTTGTCTAGTTGTAGATGGCAAAAATTCAGTGGGTCCAAATCAAAGGCCAAATTGATGGAAGAAATATTTTTCTAAAGCTTATAAGCCTTTGCCACAAATAGATGGAGGCAGTCAGCATTCTAGGGTACATCCTCTGTGCTCTTGTCAGGTTGTATTCAAGAAGTTTACATGTGTTATTTCCAATAGAATGATAAGAATAAAGGTTTTTACTGGGGATCAGACACATTTTCTGCATGTGGTTCTATTCACCTTTCATTTCCAGTGTAAGAGTAGGGTCCACTGATATACACAGTCCTTTTAATTTTCAATATCATTTCAGAGCCCAACTGTGTTATTTTAAATTCAATTTACGGTACAATTTAAGCACAATTTAATCCAACAGAACAAAATCTTGTGGCAAACTAACTTCTTTAGCTATCATTAACACACTTTTTCTAAAACACATTTGGCCTGACTGGTAAAACACTTTATAAATGTTTGGTAGGTGACAGGTATATTTCTTCAACACTTCAGTAAATGTTTCCTGCTTTCAGATTAAATCAATTGCTAAAATATTACTGTGCACTTTGGAAGTGCTGGCTCTGGAACTGCAGCCAGGAAAAGTCTCTGTACACCTCATTCTTACAATTCATTCAGCCTCAACCAACCCTCCATCTGGTCTATCTGCAGCCTTCATATCAGAATGTGATTTTGCCAAATACCTGGCAGTAGGAAGTCACATCTTCCCAGAAGCAGCCAGGAATGAAACTGCAGTCAAGCTCTTCCTGAGCTTCCTCCTTGACCTAAGTGAGATGTTTATCACTCTGAGCTGGGATTCTCCACTTGTCAGTGCAAATAGAGCCCAAAGATAACAGACAGCAGCAAATATATGGCCTTTACTATGCATTTCCTTTCTGACAACTTGCAGATTTTTTGAGGTATGTCTGACTGTGACCATGCTAAGTCCTGATCATTAACCCAAAAGGGAGTTTGCCATTCACTGGAGAGCAGGAATTAGCTAGAGCTGTGCTGAAATGTGCCAGACAGTATCACAACCATTCTCTAGAAGTCTGGTGAAGATATGGTTAAATACCACACTCTTTATAGCCCACTGTACTGTACACTTAATTCCAAGTAGTTTTTGAAGTGCTATTCAAATGTTCTTTTGGAAACCAAGTGGGCTGTCCCATGTCTCAAGTTTACACTAAACAGTCTTGCCTAACTGCTCTAACTACATTCGCCTGAAAGTTAGATCACTCCTTACTACAGTAGCAGAGGTAGATACATGAGTAGCTCGAGAATGAGGATTTCCAGCTGACAAACTAGAGACCTAACAATTTTTCTCTTTGTTGCCCAAAACACAGCTCCTGAACCAAGCTGCAGAATGGAAGCTCCAGGCCAAAATGCTAAAGGAGCAAGAGACTGTCCTGCAGGCACAGGTGACGTAGGAGAGGTTATTGCATGGTGTGCCTTTGTTTCCCAGTTTTTAACCCATGAGGCCCGTTTCAGGTAAAGTATCCAAACTACTTTCTGTGTATTCCTTCTACCCTCATTCTACATCCCATAAACTATTGCAAAGGAAACAGGTTATTTTCAAGCCAACAGTAAGGTAATGCCCATAACTGCGGATCATACTGTGCCATGTGGGTTGCCTAGTCTGTAGAAAAAATGGCCCTGGGGAGACCTTTTTGCAACCTTTAGATATTTAAAAGAGGTTTGTAAAGGTGGAGAGAGACTTTTTACTTGGGCATGTGGTGATAGGACAAGGGGTAACAGTTTTAAACTGGGAGGAAAGAGGAGATATTTATATTATATATGAGGAAATAATTCTTTACTGTGAGGGTTGAGACACTGAAACAGGTTGCCCAGAGAAGTTGTGGATATCCCACCCATAGAAGTGCTCAGACTGGATGGGGTTTGAAGCAACCTGCTCTAGTGGAAAATGTCCCTTCCCAAGGCATGAGCGCTGGGCTAAATGATCTTTTAAGGTCCCTTCCAACCTTATCATTTTATAGGTCTATGATTTATGATGTTTATAGTACTCACCACAGAACGACATATGTGTCTTGGCTTGATTATACACCCTAAGTACCCTTCAGGTAGGTTTATAATCCAGCAAAGCACTGGGGTACATATATATCATGAAACATTTACCAAACTGAAGCTGATGTGCTCATGTGCTTTTCTGAACTGGAGTGTGAAGGCAGTGTTTTCATTAACTTTTAGCAGGAATTCTGTCTACAAAGGGCTTATACAAAGGGGTCGCTACGATTTCAGTTTTAATTGTAACTTGAAACTTTCAATAAAACAAAATTACTTGCCAAAATTACACCAGGAGTCAGGCTGGAGTGAAAGGCAGTCAAAACAAGACATAAGCAGTATATACCACACTTTGGGAGCAATGCAATAATCAAGATTGAATAATTGACTGAGACCTTGAATCGAGGAGTGAGAACACTGGATTACATGCTGGACTTTCACATCAAAAAGAGAGTATTGGTAGATTTTCCTAGACTTAAAGAAAGAGTCATGTAGATTTATCTTCTTTATCTTGTCTGTGAGAAAGATTATTAGAGGCTTGAGGGCAGTGATGTCAGTCTTTCAGCCCCTCTTGCAGCTGCCTATCTCCTCACTCATCAGGAAGCCCTCTTCTAGCTTTGCTCACTGTTATTCATACTGGTAAGTTGTTCCACCTTTGCCCTTGCAGATGGTCTAATCGCTACCTGTTGAGCGGTCGAGAAATGCTAGTGTTAAACTGATAACCTGGAAATGTGCTAAGAGGGGTTTGGTTCTTCATGTGTTTTTTCAAGGGTTAAGATAAGCCGGTAGCACATCGAAGAACATCATATAAACTCCTGCTGACACCAGTTTGACAGGTCCTGAAATCAAACCTCAAAGGTCTCCAGCTGGGTCTGTCCCAACTGCAAACCTGCTCCCAATTTTCTCAGAGCGGTTTTAATTAAACTTTTATGTTCAACCAGAAGAAAGGTTTTTTTATGCAGGCAGACCTCTGTAGCCAGTTTAATGAAACTGAAGGTATTGATAAAAGCTAGAATATATTAAGTATACATTTGAAACAATAAAATAGTTTTTAGAAAAAATCAAGTCAAAAAAGTCTGCAAAGGCATTGAAAATACATGTGCCCCTTTCAGTTTTGTGTAGAGAAACTTAAGTGATTCATTTGCTGAGATGAAACATACAGTTGTATGCGGCTCAAGTGTGAGGGCTCTATCACTTACACCTCAGCCTCCCTTTGAAATTAGTGGGAATACTAACACTATTAGTATTATTTTTGTTACTTTTATTATTTCTAGAATGGTAGCACTCAAAGTTCTCCCTCATGGACCAGATGCCATCACACAAGGTGTTGTGCAAGTGCTGAACAGAAAGAGCATAAATTGTTCCTTGATGCAAACAACACAAAACAATAAATACATATTATGTCCCATCCCTGGAAGTGTTCCAGGCCAGGTTGGATGGGACTTTGAGCAACCTGGTATAGTGAAACATGTCCCTGCCCATGGCAGGGATGGTCTTTAAGGTCCCTTCCAGCCCAAGTCTTCCTCTGATTCTGTGATTAGCAGAAGAACAGCTGCATGGAAATTATGAGAAGACATTAGTCAGAGAGATAGGGAGAAGCCATAAAATAACTCTCACAGAAATAATCACTCCATTTGAAAGGAGGTGATGAGCACCCCCTGTTTCCCTGAGATGTAAGGAACTGGGGACATCACCTTCATGCCAGCCTGTCTCTGGGTCACACAATGTGCCTGAGATGACCAATTCTGGCACTCCAAATGGTGACAGGGATCTGGCATCAGTTGAGGGTTACACCCAAACTGTGGTGGTGCTTCCCAGGATGCTGCACACTCTCCCCAGGTGTGATGCTTAGGCAGATTATTTTAGCTTCATGCATTGAAACAAAATAAAAGATAGATGACAGCTGAGATCTTTAATTTTTGGTAGCCAGCACAGTGCAACCACTAGGCTGTGGCAACCAAGAAGAACATAACAAGGCCAAAGGGGTGTCCTCATTGTCTCAGTATGACAGTGCTGAGGTGCCCCCAATCCGCAAGGTCCTGCACTGGCAGCAGCTCTACCTCCACTCTCCTTGCCCACAGAGTCAGGGTGCTGGATGGCCAGTGGGCAGCAGCAGAGGAGTCCTTGTCTCCCTGACCTAGGAGCACAAGTGCATGCTCCCAGTGAGGGACAGCTCTCACAGCCTGTTCCCAGACACCAGGAAAACATTCATTTATTACTCAATTTTAAATTGCAGAAGCTATTCTTGGTGCTATGGTGCTGCCTAGGGCCCCAGCTGAGGTCAGAAATAGCCTTGTTCAAACATGAAAGGTTTTTAATTTAATTAAACAAAAACTGGAAGGGAAAAGCAATGACAGAATTTAGGTGAGATTTTTAAGGCAATGGGTCTGGTCTAGGAGCCTCAATTTGCTGACTCCCACTCCTCCTCCCTCACCTGACTTTGGGATGCTCTGGTATTTCCTCTTAGAGCGATGACATCTATTCCAAATGTCTCACTTGATATTGGTGTCCCACTTAGGCTGTGGCACTAGGGGTGCTAAAACAAACCCCTCTGAGTTTTTGTTTATGGCTAGGTCACAACTCAGGATACAGCTTTCTATAAATACACACAAGTTTCATGTCAGCTAGCTCTGATACTGGCGCCACAGAGAACTCTGCACAGATTAACCTCCCACATCTTCACCTAGCTTGGTGGGGAAGGGCTGCAGCCAGTGCCGTGTTCACAGCCACTGGGGCCGTAACTACCCAGGTTAAACTTAGCTGGAACACATCCACAGTACAGTGCATTTATGGCTGTGAGAAGGGGCATCATAACAATTAGCTAAAATGACCATAATACAAAATATAACCATACTCGATTTCAAAATCAGAACTAAACTCCACCGCTCCACCACTAGCAACATTTTCTAAATCTTCTTTTTCTCAGTAACTGCACAGTAGTATCAGGGGAGGGGATGAGTCAGCTGGCACCACACAAAAGGAAAGCTCCTAGCTAATCATTTAGCCAGCTCCCTGCCAGTGTGGAGAGGGCAGCCAGCCTCCACCCAGACACCAGAATACTGCAGGCTGCTCTTGAACCCCCCATTGCCCTGCACCTACCCTTCCTCAGCCACCACGTTATGCCAATCACTTTTTCTAAGAGCTGTCAGGCTGGACAGATGAAATGTCTGATCACCTAAACACTGCTGTGGATGCTTTGGCACTAGAAGGAAGTGAATAAGCTGGAGATGGTCTTCCTTTCCAGAGGAAAAAAAAAACCAAAGAAACAAACCCCTAATGATTTTAGATGTAAAAAATAAGTATTACTGACAAAATACAGCTACTTCTGAATTTTCACATGGCTGCCAGGTATAAACTGACAGCATGATATGGAGACCTAGTAGTCTGAAACACTGGCACATTGCAACACGTCTTACTTCTGCTAGAGGCCAGCTAAAGATAACTTTCTCTGCCTTTGCTGGCCTTGCGCACAGCTGCAGTCCACATGCAGGATACCAAATAGAGCTGACAACGTACCCTCTCAGCTTGCTCAAACCATGGTGCAGGGATGCATCTTGAAGGAATACAGTGCAGAATCATAGTGTTGTGGAAGTGAAGAATGAGCTTTGCTTGGTGGTGGGGTAAGCAATGACACTCCTCTTCAACAGGGGAGTCCAGTGAAGCACATCGAGCACCATCTCTGCAGCTCCAGGCCAGAGCCTGAGCCACCAGGCAGAAAGATGGAAGAGGGGAAACTGGTTGCAGCCTGGTATGGGGATGCCTCTCTCCCAGCTCACTTGGACATCAGAAGCAGCATAGCCAGGGTAGCATCCAGCTCCCATCTTGGCTGGGGTAGTAATCCACAAGGCAGGTGAACAGTTGGGCAGCCAGGCAGTACTGAGCTCCTCTGCTAAAGCCTATCAAGGCTTATGCCCTCTGGTTAAAGCTGGGGTTTGGTGATGTCTGCATGGTGAAGCAAGTCTTAGAGCTCGTGTGCAGCTCATGATCACACTGGCTCTCACCTCGAGTTAATCCCACTGCATGGTCCTGGACAGAATCAGTGGCTGGACCAGCTCAGGTTAGTTAGTCCCTGTCCATGGAGACGGGTCAGGGATCAAACCAAGGCAAATGTTTTCAAAAGTCTCTATATGTAGGGAATTATTTTGCTTCTGGATACCCTGTGTAGAGATACCATAGCTGCAACATTCAGGAGAGTAGGGCATCCATAATTCCCAGGTCTTTTAAAATCACTTTCCTGGGTCTTTCTATCTTACTCAGTGTATCTTTCTGCAATAGAGGAATCATAATAGTTTGAAAACTTAAAAAGATGAGTAGAGTTTCTGTTCCCTGATGTTTGTGCTTCATATTCTCCAAACAGAAGCTAATTTCAATGTCCAAATGCAATACTTATCTTATTATCTTATACCAAAGTAGAAGTTCACTGTCCTGGAGATTCTAAAATTACTATGGTTTTTTTTTCTGTTAATGCAGATCACTCTCTACTCTGAAAGGTTTGAAGAATTTCAGAAAACATTGACCAAAAGCAATGAAGTGTTTGCCACATTCAAACAGGAGATGGAAAAAGTGAGTAGTAACTCATGCCTGAATTTTGTAACTGATACTTTCCTTTTAGATTTTTATATTTCTCACTGCAATAATTGTACCTGATAGGGGACCATTTCTTTACTTTTCTTCACATTTTGAAGAAAAATCTCATCAACATTCAAGTAAGATTTGGAACACACTCAGCCACAACTGGCAGCACCTTAGATTTCTGCTCTGCAGGTTGAACATTTCATTCTCCTTTTCAGCCTAAATCAAGATTGCCTGGAAGAATAAACACTTGACCTAAAATCTAATGTGGTCATTGGGTACAGATCCCTAAGAGATACCAGAGGGGGAGTCTGGAGCCACGTTTGTCAGACCATGTCTCGAGGAATGCTCAGAAGCTTCTGGATGACTGACACTGGTACAGAGAGCTTGACACAGGCTACACATCTTTCCACTGGAGTGCATAGGCAGACCTGAAGCCCACCAACACCTTTCCACTGTGTGGAAACAGGCCAGACTATATCCTTGTAGCTCACGTCATGAATTCCTGTAATGAATGGGAGTTAAAAACCAAACACACCAACGTGCTGTACCTGCTTTCATAATAAACAATGACCTGCTCTGCCACCAGGGCTCAAAATGCTCATGCCCTGATCCAAACAGTCTCTAATGATTCTTCACAGAGAGTTCAGTCAGAAAACCAAAGGGAAAAATGGGGCTATTTAGATAGTGGTGTGTTTTGGAGGTAGTATAGCGGTGACCAATTCAAGGGGAACATCCTCGGCATTGATGGCTCAGAAGATGCAAACCCTCCTTTAACTCCCCAGCAATCTAACGCTGTGGTCTGGTAAAGAGACAAAGAGAATAATTCCTCCATTTCTTTGCCTTTTGTTTTTGTAATAGTTTGTATGCTGGAAGATGGCTGTTATCAACTGGTCCTATTTTAGGACTACAGACTAGAGGCTGAAAGTTATATGGCAGCTACTTAAAATGAAATCCATCCCTTAACATAAATTATTACTTAGCACGGACACTATGGCTGCTGGTAGCAGTGTTATATGTACAGCCAAAGACTCATATAAAAGGGCTGCCCTAATTTCACCTGCAGCATGAAATTTCTGTTGTATTCAGCTTTTCTTCCTGCTCCTATAGATGACCAAGAAAATGAAGAAGTTGGAAAAGGATACTGCTACATGGAAATCCAGGTTTGAGAACTGTAACAGAGCATTATTGGACATGATTGAAGAGGTGAGCAGTCTTTCTCATCTTAAGATGCTTTTATTTCCCCACATAAAGCTTTAACTAGGAGATAAGATAACCTGACACTGCCACAAGTCAGTGAAAATTTAGTTTTTGAATCTACGGGTCTTTTTTTCAAGTTACCTTGATAATTAGATGTCTTTTGAGAAAAAGATAATCCCAGCTTCTAGAGCTTTTAGATTGTGCAGACATTCACTACGTCCATGAGAAACTGAATTATGTAACTGTGAATTTTAAATGCTCTACAAATGGGTAATTGTTAATGCTCTCCCAGAGAGGCCAATTGACATTAGTTCACTTCATGCTACTTTCTTTCTGCATAAGAGCATCCACCCAGAGAAGGAATGTGTTCTAGATAATGAACTTTAAATTCACACCTGTCATTAACTTCCTGTGTAGGCAAACTCCAAGAGTCAAAAGCAAGTACTGGGTCTCACCATAGTTTTAAATATGTTGTCCCATGGGCATTGCAAAGGAAGTTCATAAGCACATTGGTACTCATTCAAAAAAAATAAGAGACTGCCTGAAGTTTCACCCCAAACATATGCTGAACTTGGACCAGGTCTTTCTGGTTAGCTTTGTAGCTCTGTGCTATTGCTGTTTCTACTTTTATGGTTTTCTGTATCTCTTGTTTCCTCACTGGGTGTAAAAGCAGAAAATGTTCCAATTCAGGCTGCTCTCACAGGACCCAGAAGCAAAACAAACAAAAAATAGAATGCAGCTTGTTTTCCTCCAAAATTCACACCCACACCAACCAAAAGTCCAGCTAGGCTTTTGGATGCTTATCTGTATGGACATCCAGTACGTTTTTCCACCTCTACAGATCATCAACAGATATTCCTGCAAATATTTCTGAGTGAAATTGATCTGAATATGTATGGAGAATGCTAATATACTGTAGTAACAGGGATGAATTTCCTCTTGAATCTTTGGTCCAAAAGACCATAGTTATTGTGGAGTAGTTGGTGAAAACCAGCCACCTGGCAGCATCCTGTGAGGGCTGCTTAGGTCTCAAATTGTCACCTAATTGCCAGTTCTACTAACGAATTGCATGCACCCAAACCTTTGTCTGATGTCTTTGACTACAGAAAGCCATGAGGTCCAAGGAATATGAGTGCTTTGTGCTGAAAATCCAGAGACTAGAGAACCTTTGCCGTGCTCTGCAGGAAGAGAGGAATGAATTGTACAAAAAAATAAAGCAAGCACAGTTCCCAGAAGAAGTGAATGGAAATGGCATCTTAGAAGAAGAAGAAGAAGAGGATGATGCTGATAAGAGCCCTTCCCCCTCTGAGGAGGCAATCATCGAGCTGTGTGCAAGTGACAAGAGCATGCTGAAGGAGCTGGCTGAAGGTTTCAGTGTGTCCCACAAGGCAGAGGAGTCCCTCCCAAGCAACAGCAGCAATCCAGAGACCTGTGACACTCAAACTTGTAATGCTGCCCTGGAGCCAGAACTCCCCTCTCCTCTCACCCCACAGTCAGAGTCTGGGAAACACTGTGAGCAGCCCAGCACAAGCACACCAATACCCACTGAACACATGCTGACGCCCACTGAAAGTATGACAACGCCCACTGGAAACATGCCAAAGCCCACCAAAAGCATGCCTGCACTTCCAGGAAGGGTGCCAATGCCCACAGAAAGTGTGCCAATACCTCCCAAGAGTGTGCCAGTACCCACTGGGAATATGCCAAAACCCATTGAAAGCATGCCAGCAAGCCCCGAAAACGTGCCAACACCCACACAAAACATGCCCCCTCCCCTTGGGAATATGTCAGTACCTACAGAATGTCCACCAAAAACTACAGAATGTGTGGATGACCCAGCAGATAGATCTGTCCAAGGTCAGTCCACTGAGCAAAGAGGGGACGCAGATATGGAAGCAGTGGATTGAAGACACTGGTGTGTCCAGGTTTGTCTTTCACAAACCAGAGCTCTGCTTTGTCCTATGAATGGATACCTTTTTTTTTTTTTTAAAAAAAGAAACAAAAATGTGGATGCTAAAACACACTCACATATCTGAAGGCAAATGTAATGCTCTTCTCTTTGCTACCACTATCCAGAAATAATGAGTCTGCAAATTTTGCAGTCCTTCATCTGCTTGAACTAAAACATTTTCTTAATGACAAGAAAATACAATAAAATCACAGGATCTTTCTTTTCCCAGGCATGATGAGTCATCTCATTCAGCAAAATCATTTTAAAGTGTTGCAGTTTCATGTTTCAAAGACCATTGCAATTCACACACATATATTTAAAGACTCATAATTAATTCTATCTATTTGTTTTGCCATTGCATAAAAGATGGCCTACTTGGAAATACAGTGATTTTAATAAATGAGGTGAAAGGAATCTGTAATTACAAAAGTAAAATAGTGAAACCATCTACATGGTCAGCCATATCCAAGGAGTGGTGCAACAAGGAAAGGTGAATTCCTGTAAGAAGATATGACCAATCAGCACTGTGGCCTAAACACCCACCAGCTTTCATCTTTACCTTCCATTACCTTCCTACTCAGTGTTCTAAAAGAGGTTTTGTTTTCAACAGAACTACAGGGAAGAGGAAAAGATCTTTTCTAGATTCCCATAAAATAACTGAAAACAACTGAAAAAAACTTCCAAACTGACGGCAATTCCCAAGGTAGAGATCCAAACCCCCTTTCTGCATCCAACAGAAAACTGCTACTTTGTCATACTGTTTGGGATCATAAGCCCAACAGTGGGGATCATGGCTGTTTCCAGCTCATCAATGAGGTCAGAAGTTGGTTGCAGATCCCAGTTTCTAGGCAATGAGCAGAAAGCAGCCTGGGAGATAGCAGAATGTATTCCAGACAATAACCCTGATATCATGCTTCTAGATGGTGCCATCTCTCACAGTTACAGCCACATGAACCTGTTCACCACAGCTACCTCCTGGCCCTGTTGCATGTGCTGGCACTCCCAGGAGAAGGGCAAGGGCACTCACCTGTCACCCTGTTCATTGGAGCAGAGCACAAGTAAATAGCCTAGAAGCAAATAGGTATCAGGAAAGCAGGAATCCTTTTCACAGACACTCCCAGGGGCTGGATACACTCTTATCCCGTCTTGTCTAACCAGCTCTTCCAGTTTGCCTGCCAACACACCATTGCTTATTAATGTAGCTACCTTGTCAGAAACTGGTTAATTCTCATGCCAAGAACAGAGATGAAGAAGGAAGGAGACAAGAGAGGGTACCAACCCAGACAGTTGTACACAGTCTCAAGCATGGAAAGTAAGAAGGCTTTTGGAAGAAGGTTGAAAAATCCTGTTGGCACATTTCTTGTTTCTCATCTCCTTCTTCTGAATTCAATCCAGGCTTTTCAGAGTCTGAACTGGATAGTTTAAGGATTTGAAAAGGGCAATTAAACAAGATGTTCAGAGGCTGGAAAGGGAAATGTTGCAATCAAAGATATCTATGTTTATAGACAAATCCCAAGAAGATCCTGAAGACAAAGTGACTCATTCAAGCCAAGGCTGACATACAGGTGAACCAAGAGGAAAGATGTCATCTTTGGCAGACCATGGGAAATAGTGGCCACAGAGCCCTTCCAGCATGCCATCCTCCAAAAGTGGGGTTTGAATCTTTGCTTACTGCCAACATGGTCTGCACCTCGGTTCAGTAGGTCTGTGTCTGCACTGCCTGGCCCAGCCTTTTCGAGAGCTGACCCTGGTGTACACAGAGCATGAGTTGCAACAGCCTCTTTGGATATGGCCTTATGAGGAGCTATTATGGCTGCACTTTTCAAATGTGGATGCCTTAAGTTAGATAACAAGACCTACAGGATTTATTTCAGGTATTTAATCACCTGAAAGTAGATAATTCAAGTCTTAGTTACCTTTTATAAGCAGTGGAGAAGAAAAGGCATCTTTTGAGGACAAGTTATTTCATAGTAATATCGGCATCCAAGACAGAAGGAATTACTTTCTCTCTGAAGATGCCATTTCTCTTCAGACTGTAGAGCCAGTCTAAGACAACTAGCTTAAAGTTAATATGTCTGTGATTAGGTGTCTAAATTAGGCAACATGAATCCAATCAAATGTTCAGATTCAAGGCTGTAAGTGAAAGGCCATCTCTGAAAACCAAGCCAGTAATGTGCCTGTGAAAATGTTAACCTATAACAAATCCTTATCCTAAGATAAAAAGTTATACTCACCTGATACACTTTTTTTAGCTTCCATTGACTTAAGTCTGTAAAAATATAGTTTCCATTACAAGTTTTGTTTGTTGTTAGGGTGACTTTTAAAATTAATGTGATTTATATACTTGTTGATGTTTGGGGGTTTTTTTCATTCTTGATTTTGTTTGATTCTGCTGCCATTTTATTAATTACCTGCATGAAACCAACTTCTTTTTCTTCAAATAGGCCCTTCTTTTTCCTCAAATAGCCTTCAGTTGTTGAAGTTTTCTTATACATTCAAATATTCAATTCAATAATAATGGCCTTGCAACTTAAAGTTGATTTCATTTTATATAATCACCATGGTCACATCTTTAATTATGTAATTGTTGCCTTATACCTTCCAAATTCAGCGAGCAGGGAGACAAGGATCCTGCAGATAAAAACTTCCTACATAGTTATGATTTATTCTTTCAGCATCATTCCTCCTGAATAATTACACAGCCTTCTGGGAAAATCACTCCCACTCTATTCCGCCTTCCTCGTTTTTACCCTTGTCATTCTAAAACTGGAGTCACATACTTGTAATTCCTATTACTCTGTGACTTTCTACCCGCATACCTATTGCTTGTCTTTTTTAATACCATGTAGCAATTGCATTTTATCCCTGCAGTTTCCTCCTCATTCTCAGTGTGTACATACAACACTGAAAGCACAGGAGAGTGACCTTCCCAGTTTTTTGTTTCAGGATTTGGCTTCATGTGTTTGCAAGACAGGAGAAACAAATCGTAGGGAAAATCCTGGCTGATACCAGGCTGCACAGAGCATTTGGAATCAAACTATGGGGATGGTTTATGTGTAATCTCATGGACTATAGAGCCTGGAAACTCTCAGTAGAGGTGGAAAATCTAGAGAATTTAAACAAGCACCTGTTCATTACATCAGACTGGAAGATTAAACCACTGTCACAGGTTTCTGTGTGCTAACCTACTTTCTCTCATTCTTCTTCAAAATTAATTCCTAGCCTTCTCTTGCTCTGTGCTTGCACTGGTACCCAATATAAGACTGCCTCTGCATAGTAGCAGTGTCCTTGTGAAAAGCCTTTGGAATGGCAGTCTGCACAACAGCTCTGCTGCACTTCCCTCAGGTACCTCTGCACTCAAGACACAGAAACCCATGACACTTCTGTGGTCATCTGGAGGCAGTAAGCAGCAGTGAGACATTCATCTTCCCAGTGTTCATCTCTATTGTCATTATCAGTCATTATCCTACCAATGCTGCCAGTCTCAGCAATCCTAGTGTGTTCTGTGGTAGCCTCCTTCAGTCTTGCTTTTATTTCACATGGTTGTTCCCACACCACCAGGCACAGATTTGGGGGTGAGGAAAGGTGGTGATGGTAGCTATTTCTTCCTTACTAAACCCAGCCATTGCTGCACTGCTTCCAAACCAGCAACAGTCTTTATTTGCAAAAGTTGCAAGGAAAGAACAAAAATATTTTCCCTTTCCATATATCTAACCTTTTGTCACCTCAAAAATCTGACAGCTCCCCTGCTGAACATGTAAAACACATCTTTCAATAATCAAGAGTTTTTACATATGTGAGAAAATTTTCTTGATGACTGCTAAAATCACATTCGTGAGACTAACATGACACCTCTCACCTAATTTCTGATCCCCGAGGCAGACCACAGAACGGATAAATCTTGTTGATGAGAGATTAGTAAGAAGCAGACGATCTGCTTCAGCTTAACTTTTCCCACAAAACTGAACAGAAGTAGACATAGACATGGAATATACCATCCAGATGACAGAACTGCAGCAATATTGCAAATGACCCAGAACAGGGACATATGGTAAAATACAGTGAAACTTTCATTTTAATCTTCGCTATTAATGCCATCTTTGAAGTCACTTTGTCAATCACATTGCAATCAACTGCATATGCAGTTTCATGCCCTCTTTCTTTGCAATGAACATCATTGCACTCATCAGTATTGAATATAGACTTTTCTTCCTACTTGATCAAAAACCAGCAGCAGGACTTGTTCCTCATCTGGGCTCACACACTACCCCTGTGTTGCTGTTCATGCCAACATCCACCCATGACCTTTGCTGAGACAAGGGGGAAGCACCAGGGACAGAGATAACCCTTCCTTCCAGGCAGCCTGCCCAGCAACACAGCACACACCAGTTGGATGAGAGAGTCAGGAGGACAGGAAGGGCAAACACAGAGAAATGGTGTTTGCTCACTGGATTTTTTGCACTAACATTGCTACTGCTGTGCAATGCTGTTTTTTCTGTTTGGAAAATACTTATCACACCCCTGTCAAAGATGCAGGAGGAGACGATGGTTGTGGCTGTGGGAGTACAGTGCTGGGCCAGTGCTCAAACCCCAGGGAAACCCAGAAATGTCAACATGCAAAGCCCCCACTGGCTCAGAGCTTCACATGGCTGACAGCTCCAGCTGCCCTGAAGCCTGGCCACTCATCACACTTGACCCCACACAGCAAGTCAAGTGGTAATTGCTTGTGGGCTGCAGATGGCTGCACAAACCATAGGTCATCTCCATCTCCACAGGCATAGTGAGGGGCAGTGGAGGGTCTTACATTTTGGTCCTGACTTTGAGAGACGGATGGCAAAGAAGATGCCAGGACGTCCCTCATTTGTAAGCAAAGTAGCTTTCACATTCCATCTCATATTTAGAGATAGTCTGAAAGAAAGGGCATACAAAAAGCCAAAAGAGGTGATAGTTCAGAAATAAGTCCAGAATAACGTATTTTACAATATCTACATCACCTGTATATGAACAAGAGTCTAAAGGGAATGCTCTTTGCTCTTTGCTCCTACTCAAGGGAGCTACATGATGTAAGCTCGCCCAGACAGAGCAGCTGAACTCCTGCATCCAGGCTAGTGAAGTTCTGGATTTACCCTGAGGATGCTACAAAGGGATGCATTTACACCCAGTCATGTTGCCTCATGAGGTATGTGCTCTTTGTCCCATAAGAATGTTCAAATAAGGAGGAAACAACGCATCATCCTCCTTTCTTGTCACAACTACTTGCAGCCCTGTCTTGAAAACTGGAAAAAGCTTTACATTTCACTGTATTTGGACACCAGCTTTTTTTTTCTTTATGCACCTCTGATTTGAGATTACTTTGCCTGTTTATCCCATTTAAAGTATTTTTATGCCTAAAAGAAAAAAAGGTAGAGGCTTCAGTGCAAGTCTGTCTCTGACAAAGTAGGATTCAGCTATGAGGTGCAGATAAAACACTTGCAATCCAGACTGAGAGAAAAACAGCCTTAGCAAAATACTCTATGCTTAGCACAAAAAAGGGATTCTAAGTTGTACTAAGATGTTGCACCTTCTGGTCATAAGCCATGAGCCAAAGAAGAGATGAAGGATATACACTCACAGATCAAGAAAGTAATAAAGTTAGCTAGAATAGTAGAATAATTTATTTCTTTTTTCTTCTCTTTTTCATTTTTTTTCTTTTCCTTTTTTTTTTTTTTTGCAAGGGTTCGTGGGAAGAAAAAAGGGGGGAAAAAGGGATGTTCAGTGTTAAGGAATGACTTACAACCTCACTTTGGGCTGAGGGCCACCTACTCTGGGCTGTAATGCAACAGAAATACAGACAGTTAGGGCAGAAGCTTTCACTAGGTATAAATGGTAAGAGGAGAATCCATCCAGAAACTGGTAACAGAAAGAAACCATCAAATTATGAGTTTATTCCATAATTTTTTTTCTTTTTTTTTAATCTTACCCTGATAATTCTGGCACTGCCACAGCAGAAAATAAGGTTCCAATTATCTGCAGGTGTAAATCAGAGGAGCTTCTTTGGAGACAGCTGAGCTCATACATTGACTCCAGCAAGAATCCCATCCAAAAATTACTGGACCATTAGCCAGTCCTCTTTTCCTATGAAGCAAACATTTTACCAGAAAATACTTCAAGGGCCCTGATAGGAACAGAATGGATTTACTAAATTAGAATTTAGCCAATACATTGCATTTATTGAAGCTACTTTTAGAAAAAGTTCCAAAAAAGCAATATTTATTGATCACAAGGGGCCACAGCCTCCACGTTGCAGCTCATCCAAACACCAAGTGCTGCAGTACTCCAGCTCACATTCTCTCCTCAAAAAGGATGAAAGGCAGACCAATATCTCACCTATGAAGACAGGCTGAGAGAGTTGGGGTTGTTCAGCCTGAAGAAGAGAAGGCTCCCAGGGGACCTTGTACCAGTCTTCCAGTAACTAATGGGGGCTTAAAAAGGTGGAGAGAGACTTTTTATAAGGATGTGTACTCTTAGTACAAGGAGCAACAGTTTTGTACTGAGAATAGGTTTAAACAAGATATGAAGAAGAAATTCTTTACCGTGAGGGTGATGAGGCACTGAACAGGTTGGCCAGAGAAGTTGTGGCTGCCCCATCCCTGAAAGTGTTTGAGGCCAGGCTGGATGGGGTTTGAAGCAACCTGGTCTAGTGGAAGGTGTCCCTGCTCACGGCAGGGAGGTCTGAACCAGATTGGAAGGGAGGTCCCTTCCAATACAAAATATTGTATGATTCTATGATTTCTTTAACCAATTCACTGACTTCCTGCAGCTCTTCACTCTTTCTCACACTTCTCCCACCTAATGGGTGGTCTAAACCTGTTCTGCTTTGCTGCAGATTGCTGGATAGTCGTTATTAAAACCAGAACAAAATATGATTAAATTCAGATTTCATTTCACATGAGATCTAGGTCAGCGCTGACAATACCGTTTGAGCTGCTGCAACAACTCTCTGTTTCCACACCAAGAGATGCCCTGCTCCTCTCACAAGCTTATGGCTCCACAGACCCTCCTCTGAGCCAGCTTTGGCATTTGTCAGGCTCTGTGATGGTCTAACTCACTAGCCCAACATAACAGTAATGCAACTAAGGAAAAAAGGATCATTTTCCAGTATGTTAGAATGCTGACGGATAAAGTGGGAATAGTTCCTCAGGCAGCAGCAAGTTGCTAGGTCAGCTCAGGTGTACCAAAATCCTGCGCACTTACTACATAAACACAGCGTGTTGTAAACAAAGTGTGGCTCTCCTATAGCCAGAGACAGAGACAGAATATAGGACTACATGGATGACTGTTGTGAGCAGCAAGGTATTTGTTATTTCTGAAACTCTAGATACCACTGAAGAGGTTCTTCCCCTTCTGCTGGAGGGAACAGTCTCCTCTCCTGTTTGGGTGTTGGGACCTCTTGACGCAGCTGTGGGCTGATTTAAAGATTAACCTGGAAAACAACCAATCTTAAAGGCAAAACTTTTTTTTTCTTTTTTTTTTTACCATGGTTCTCAAAAATGGCTCACTATGGTGTTGTGGTGCTACTGCTTCACTCACTGCAGAAGCTGAGAGGAGCAGAGGGCTTTTGAACATCCATATGTCCTCACACATCAGTAACACTCAGGTCATGAAAAGCCCTTCTGGCAGAACATTCACATCACTTCCAGTTTGCAAAGTTTTCTAGGCAAAAAAGCTACCTCAAATGCCAGGCTGTGGCAGCATCTGATTTTGCAGCCCAGAGGGAAAAGATACACTGTTTAACACAGTGAATACCTTAAAGAAAAGGTTATGGTCTAGACACCAGGGGACTGGAGAGATTCTGAGCTCCCATCCCCACATGCCAGCTCAGTGAGACCTGCTGTGGACACAGAGCTGGGAGCCTTACCAAAATAAGAGGGCTGGGAGAGCTGGCTTGTGTGACTTGGACACATGGACCACAACAGACCTCACTCAGACAGGGAATCTTTCAAGGTCCCTCCTAGCTTTATCATTCCATGATTTATCAGATATAAGTTGGGCACTGCAATAATTCCTCTTCAATCCATCCCTTGGAGAGCATTACTAAAGACAACAACAACAAATAAAACAAAGCTTTTTAAAATCAGCATTTGCTGAGATTCACTGGGTTTCTGGAATTTCTCATTTTATGTGGTCCTGGTTGCCCTATGGCTAACACTGGAAAGCTTCAGCCTACAAACTGCTGGCTAGTTCAGTTTCTGAAAAAAAAAGTTACAGGCTGAACACCTCCAGTGTCAGAGCCAATCATACACAGAAAAAAATCCCTAGAGTCCCAACAGGAGAGTCAAGTTGTGCTACTCATTATGCTGCTCAGCTATTTCTTCCTAGGTGTTTTCACTAGTTTCCACTGAACTAAAAATAAAATGCCAGCTTTAGCAGTAACATGACTTACAGCTTCTTGGCCTGTCCCTCCATTCAAGGCATCACTCCCACCCAGACGCTGCACCCACTGCCCTCGCCAGCATTGTGCTGCACAGCTGCACTTGAACTGGATCACTCAAGCAATTCAGGTTAAAAATACACCACCACCACCACCAGGAAGAGCTAATTTTAACTCAGATCACTGCAGTGATCCCACCGGGTTGTTTTGGTTTTTTTTTTTGACAGTATCTCAGGAAACTACGACCTGAATTCTGGTCATCATAACTCTAATTAAACTTCACCAATTCTTTGCTCATAAAGGATTCCACACATTTGGATGTTAACTCTGGAGGATAATGATTAACTCTTAGAGTTAATGGTAGCCCTGCCTTGATTATTTTAAGAGACATCTCCTGGACTGAAAACAGAATTTGAGAAGTTGTACTTTAAATCTCAGTCTGACCCTCTACACAAAAGATGGGAAAGACATAATATCCAACACATAATAATAAGCAGCTCCAGACTTTGGAAGTGTGTGTTACATTTTCTGCATATTCCAAACAGACACCCTGGGATCTCGGACAGGAGAACAGATCAAGTGCCAGTAGCAGGGTGATCACTCAAACTGTCAGGATCATTTCTCTGTTCTCAGTCATTCTGCTGGATGCTCACTGGCAAATTGCCCCAGCAATAGGAATGTACTGAGTTTCTTTCTTTGCTTATTGTACTACAAAATGTTATTAAATCAATGCTTATAGACCACAGCATCTCAGAACACGACTCCTCTGTTACAGTGGAGGCTGAATGTAATGTTAAAAAAATGAGTGAAGTCCAGTGAAGTCCATGTCATTTTTAATAAAAGTAGTCTTTCTGGTGGGTCGGTAATGCAAACCTCCTGAAATTCAAGGTCATATTTGAATTACATCAACTGGAGACAGTTTTGGTTTTAAGTTTGTGCTTCTAGACCATTGCTAGACTGCCAGACCATTCCACAAACCCACACTTTTAACTTGTGCTATTTTTTATAGCTAGAGAGTCTGTTCAGAAAAGTCTTGCTGACAGAAATAGCAGCTTGACACAGGGTCAGGAAGAGACGGACCTGCCACCATGAGAGATGTCTTAGCAGCAGTTCTCTGCACCTGCCTCAGTCAACCCATCTCTCTCACTTGTCATTTTCTGCATCATTAAATACATCCATAACAATTTAGATTAAAACAACTGCAATTTACAAGCACAGTACACAAGATCATGGTATATTCAGCTGGCTCCTCAGAAAGGTGTCAGTCATGGTGTAACCCCAGATGGCAATTAAATACCATGTAGCTACTCACTCCCCCACCCCCACATTAGGATGGGGAGGAGAATCAGAAAAGGTAAAACCCATGGACAAGAACAGTTTAATAACTGAAATAGATAAAAATTCAACAATAATAATAGTAAGGAAAAGGGGAATAACAAAGAGTGTGAGAGGACTAAAATCCAAGAAAGACGAGTGATGCACAATACAATTGCTCACCATCCCCTGACTGATGCCCAGCCTGTCCCTGAGCAGCAATCAGCTCAGATGCTCCTGGTCAACTCCTCTCAGTTCATATACTGAGCATTACGCTCCATGGTATGGATTATCCCTTTGGACAGTTCATGTCAGCTGTCCTGGCCATGCTACTTCCTGGCTTCCTGTGCACCTGCTTGCTGGCAGAGTGTGGGAAACTGAGAATTCCTTGACTTAGAGTAAGCACTACTGAATAACAACTAAAACATACCAGCTACTAGGAAGAAAATTAACCCTCTTCCAGAAAAAGATAGGACAAAAGTAGATTGAACATCTCCTTCTATAGAAGATCACATTGACCTTTTGTGTGCAGTACTGTGGCTGACATTAATCCACTCAGGACTTCCACATCTTTAACAACATTTATTATGTTCGCTGTTATCTGGAGAATCCCATTGGCACTAGTAGATAGCACGAGGAGACATAGAATGCAGACACCAGGTGGTTCCACCTCAAACTCCTGCAATCATTGCATTATAATCTCTGCTCTTGTGACCCTGTGTCTCACACAAATGAATGATCTTTCTGCCTCATATTCCTGCTTGTAAAATTTGGGTAGTGAATGTGGTTGTGAGTTATTTTGAGTACAATATTAACTGCTCAGTAAGATTAATTGCTTTCATCTAATTTAAAATGCCATTAAAGATTATAATCATGTAATCTTTTATATTGATATAGATCCCTAGAGATCACCTCCCCTTCCTAAGAGAAGCAGGACCAGTTTTGAAGGTACATCAGGTTGCTCAGGTCCTGTCAGTTCTGAATACTTCCAAGGGTGGAGACTGCATGTTTCTGGGTTCTTTTTACCATGTTTGATTTTCTTCAGAGTGATGGTTTTTTTCCTTTTATCTAATCTTGCTTGGTGTAGCTCACGTCCTTAGCCTCTCTCCTTGCCACTATGTATCACCATCTTCTTTATAGCCTCCCGTCATTAGTTTAAGATTCCCTCTGAACCTTCTTCAGGCTGAACAAAGCAAGCTCTTCTGTTGAGATGACATGGGACATCCTGATTTCATAACAAGAGAACCCATGTACGTGCTTAACTGCAGCAGTGACTTCCCTGCTGGCTCGAACTGCTCCTGTCCAAGAAAAGCTGCCACCACTCCCCATTCATCCATCAGTCTTCCTAGTACCTCACTATGAACTCCATCACAGCTCAAACCCTCACCAATTTTGCCAGCCTACCAGCTCGTGTGATGATTTGCTAACCCAACCTGGTGAAAATACATAAGACAGCTTTAGATTTAGTTATGAAAATGCTCAAGCAAACCAGATCAGTTTGAGCTGGCTTTGCTCAGGGGATGACTATGTAGGCAGCTGCGCCAGATGAGCACAGAAACAACTGTTGGCAAACAGGTGGGATCATCCAGGTCTGTTGGGAATGCAAAAGCCTCACCCCTTTGCAGCTGCAGCTCCAATAGGATGTGTGACACAGCGACAGCTACTTGAGCCCTACCTCCCATAAGCTCAGGTTCCTATACTTGATAGTTTTTCTCCTGAGGTTTTGGCAAAACTTTCCAAGTCCTCAGCAGAGCAGTAATTGTTAACAATAACATTTACACAGGTGTATGAACTTTCCACATGTACTGTTCCTGCTTGTCAGCCAAAATGTTATAAGGATTAAGAACAAAAATGCAGCACCAGAAGAACCTGGTTAAAGCACACTCATGTGTATTACGTTGAATCAGAGAAAGCAAAATAAACAAAAGTCTTTTCTAATCCTTAAAGGTCAAGAAGCTTAAGTCAATCTTGTAAAATTTTATCTTGTCACACCAGCCTCCTACTGAGAAGCCCTATAGAATAGAATAGAATAGAATAGAATAGAATAGAATAGAATAGAATAGTTCAGTTGGAAGGGACCTACAATGATCATCTAGTTCAACCACCTGACCACTTTGGCACTGTCCAAATGCCTCTGAAGCACTGGCAGGCTTGGAGCATCAACTGCCTCTCTAGGAAGCCTGTTTCAGTGTTCAACTACCCTCTTGGTAAAATAATGCTTCCTAATGTCCAGTCTGAACCTCTTCTGGTGCAGCTTTGAACCACTCCCATGTGTCCTACCACTGGATTCCAGGGAGAAGAGATCAGCAGCTCCCTTTCCACATCCCCTCCTCAGGAAGCTACAGATAGCAACAATTCAGACTCATTTTCTCCAAACTAGACAAGCCCAAAGTCCTCCTCTACTCCTCACAGTACATGCCTTCAGCCCTTCCATCAGCTTTGTTGCCCTCCTCTGGATGCATTCAAGGACCTTCACATCCTCTTTAAACTGTGGGCCCTAAGCTAAGAGTCACAGGGACAGCTGATGATCAACTACTTAACTGCTAAGACTTGTGAAGTGTCAACCATTTGGTCCCAAAAGTCAAGGGCAAGCTTAAGACAATATGATGAAGTTCACATGGTTTGTGCCCTAGCACTATCAACTGCAGGACTGAAGTCTACCTGAAGTATCTTCCACTGTGCCCGTGCAGTGTGCACCTACAGCAGTCAGAGGGAGCAACAGTGCTATGGAGGAAAGACAGACTTATTTTGGGGTCCTCACCATCACACTACAGGTTTTCAAAAGTGCAACAAGTGACATTTCTGGCTCTTGTTCATGCCTGTACATTTTCAATTTGATGTGGTTAAACCAGTGCAAGTTTTCACATGCATGATTATCATGCCTGACCTCCATCAGAAGAAAATTACAGAGTTCACAGTTACAGAGTATTTTTCCTGAATATTATACACACCCACTTTAAAATTTGGCTACTGTCTCTGACTTGGCTCACAGAACTGCATTTCTACTAGTCAGCAGCTGAGCACAGCAGGAAGAGAGGATTCAATAATAATCTGGCCTGGAAAGTCTAGCAGCTTTAGGTGTAGATGTGTGTTTGCACAGACATGGCAGCTGAGTGGTGAAGGAACATGAGGGCAGCTGTGCTCTTAGACCAGTAGCAGAGCAGGCCTGGGCTCTCCAGCGCTCCTCTTCTGCCAGCACGTTTTCATCAGAGTCAGACATGAAGCATGGCAAAAGCCACACAGATAATGAACCTCCAGTAAGGTCACGACAACACCGCCATCCCCATGGAGGAGAGTTCCAGCGTGCAGACACCATCCTCAGCAAAAGCTGACTGCAATACACAAACTCCCCTCTCATGGTGACCTCACATTGGCCTGTGCCCAGTGCTATGGGTAGTAACTCACACCAGCTTTAGTCACCATAATGACAAGACAGAGAAACCAGTGGAAGAAGCTTTTTGTACTTGACAATGGTTCCTCCCCAGCTAAATTTGATATTGCAAGTAGTCATCAAACATCTTGATTGAAGTTATCCTAGTCTTAACCGGATGCCACCTGTCCTGCTAATTCCACCTCTTCCCCAATCTGTTGAGTCAGAACGTTCCTCCTTCCAGACCTGTTCTGCTGTACACTCTCCAGAGAGGAAGTGAAATATTAATTCTCCCATCACCTCTCATGCCTTCAGCCTTCTGCCAAATGTCTTCATCTTACCGTATGAGTCAATTTTCTGATTATTTTCTTCCTGTGAAAAGGATTTAGAGGATAAACCCTCATTAATATTATAATTCTTATCAATAATTCCTTGCTAATTAGAGATCTGCAAAGCACATGACTAATTTGTATAGTGCTTGTTCTCAGCAATACCTGTACTCTGAAGTTCTGACGTCCATCAATTATCCAAAGCACTGGTACAAATCTTTTTCTGGCATAAACAGACACAACCCCATTTCCACAGACTGCAGGAGACAGAGGACAACGACATTGCCAAAATCCCAGCTTGGCTTCCTGGTTCTGATGCAACTGACTCGTTTCTCATTTTTTCCAGCCACAAAATAGGCAGCTCCTGAGACCTACTTCTGTTAGGGTCTTCCCACAAAAGCAAAAACACGGGTGGGTGATCCTGCTCCGCCTGCTGCACAGCTGCTCCACCTCCATGGGCGCAACACGTCGCACTCAACAGTTGCACTGGGCAGTGACAGTGTGCTCCCCCGATCTTGTTCCAGTGCACAACTAAGAAAGCAAGGACCCTCACCAGATGTCTGTGTGCTGCAGGGAACTTGAGCAAGCTCATGACGCTTTATGTTCACCTGGGTAACAGGTCTTATGACACTGACTTGCACCAATGGGGGCAGTTAAGTCCTGCTCCTCTTTTGCCTTCCTTTTCCATGCAAGCCTTTTAGAGAAATAGTTCTCAGAAGCACATCACAAGTGTATCACAGATGAGGTAGAGCACAGAGGCAAAATAATTCAGCTCAGTCATACCCATGCTGGCCCTCACCAGGGCTTCAAACTCCCCACATGGCATTTTGTACCTGCAAGCACTAATGTGCAGAGCCAGTTCAGTGGGTTTGTAAGGAGCCAGGTCCATCATCTCCCTGGCTGTGAGCAGCCTTTCAGCTCCAGCATGAGTGGGAGAGCAGAGGTAAAGAAGTGGAACACGGACTCTTCCAGCCAGAGCCAGAGGAATTTAAATTCAACAAGGTACAAGCATTGTCAATTTTTAAGTCAGGAGTACTTACAAAATCATCAGGAAGAACTGCCACAAAACTTTTCATCCCTTACTCTGCAGTTGACTTCTACTCCAACCAACATTGCTGCCATGCTGCCTGCAGCAGTCTTTATGCATTACGCTTTATGTGGTATTTTGCTCCTGATTATTAAGTTCCCATATTCCACCCAGCTGTACACCAAGGTCTGCAGCTGCTCCCCTTCTGCCATCAACACGACAGCCCATCTAGTGCTGACTGCACCAAAGGGAAAGGCTGCCCAAATGGCAAAGAAAGATGCCCACACAGTTCAATATATTGTTTGGCAGAAGACTGAAATTTAAAAGCATACTAAATTCAATTACTATTTGTGTAACTGGAATATCCTGGTTACAGAGCTTGTAACCATAGCAATCATTTAAGCACAGCTTTAAAGAAAATATTCCCTAGTTTTAAAAGTATTGATTCTAGTTTCTGATTCCTTCTCTTGTTTCTGATCTGAGGTGCTGTCTGTCTCCAGGTCTTATAAAAGACATGGAAAAGGAAAAGCCCAGCTTAGAGCCACCAAGTATCCTCAACCAGCATTTGTGTCTTGTGCCAATTGAATGATGCTTCCTAAACATACAAATACAGAAGGATCAGTTTGTCATGTGGGGATTGGGAAGTTTGCAAACATTATACAAGTAATCAGCTAGCAGGAGCGTTTCTTAGAACAAGTCCCAGGCAATTAAACTGAGCCTACATTAATCACACTCCAAACACAAGGTATTACTTCAGTTGGAGCCAGACTCATTTAAAAGCTCAGGCCCTGAAAAAGAAAAAAACAAAATAAGGGAAAAAAGGTTGAAGTATTTGGCGATTGGCAATATGTATTATTTAACTCCCCTTGATTTTTATGGTTGGATAACATTCTATCTCCATTCCACAGTTACCATTCTTGTATTAGTAAAAGTCATGAAGGCACAGTATAAAGGCAGCACTGATTTGTTATTCTCTAACCCTATCTGGATAACCAGGGAGAATTTTATTTTGAAAAGATCCTGCCAGAGCTTTTTATTATTTTAACTGCTTGTTAAACAAGTATGTAGCCAGGAAAATGGGACACAGAAGATGGATGGGATCTGCACGTGTGTTTTGCTCACAAGAAAACAAGTGCAGAACATGTTTAACGAAAGCGAGTAGCTTCAGGGTTACATTATATAATGGAGCCAAATGCAAACTCTTGAATATACAGCACTTCAGGCAGGTACATTACAAAAAGGAGTTTCTTCATAGGAGGAAGGAGCTTCTTCTTGAAGCACGACTTGAGAGTTCCTCCTTGATGCTACCACAGGTGGTTTGGCTCTGCAAGCTTGGCTCACATGAGCTTCAGATCAGGGGGTCTGTGGGTTAAGGAGCTATACCAGCTGCTTTAGCTTCTCTCCACATCCCATTGATGGTGGCTGGACTTCACTGAATGAAAAGCAAATGTGCAGGAAACCCAGTGACTAATACATTGTATTTAAGGCCAAAAAATACTAATGTAGCAAGTCAACTACAAAACACTGCAGCAGCAGCTATTTTGGAAAGCAGGTTTTGTTTTAGATGGCCAAGTTTTACTAGCATCAGAATGAACAGAAATTGTTTCACAGAATACTGTCAGAATAGAAATCAAATACAAATATATTTGTGTGAAACCTGGCCATGTATTTTTAGGTGCAAACACCCACACACATATGCAGCCTGAATAGTTCATTCCCCTCCTCTGACACAATCAGGGATGCCTCCAGCAGGAATATGAGCCCAGGCATGCTCCTAACCCAATTTGCCTGTGCCACCCCTATTTTACCTACATACCATATCATGTAACAGCTTGAAAAGCTTTCTTTTCTGAGACTTTTTCCTGTCTCTACATTTTCACAATGCTATTCAGTTTCTTTCAGCAACACAGTAAGTACCACAGAAGATCAACCCTCAAGTTCTGTAGTTTAGTACTTAGTACCAAGGACTGCAGTAATTAAGCTAGGGGAATGAGTTCCCTGAAATACTAGTTATCATTTAGTTTTCCCACATAGGCTTAAGCCTTAAATCCTTATCCATTATCGTTTCAGAAAATATTGATATGGAATCACTGCATTCACTAGCAATTACCTGATGGCAGCTGTATTTTCACCTCATGAACAAATATTCACATTTTAAGAAGCAGCTATCCAGAGTGCTTTAGACAATTAACATACAGGTTGTCAGTGTCAGGTTATTCAAATCAGCCACAACATTTGCTTCCAAAATTAAACCTGCACAGCTACAGCTGGTTCTTTCAGTGTTCCCAAATCTCCAAATCACACCTTATCTCTCCTGAACTATAGCCCTCTTTCCCTCCCAGCAGTATTTGCTTTACCTTTTTGTATGTCCAGATGGCCATGATCATTTACATCCTTCCTGAACTTCTCTGTGGTAATATGCAAAGGCTAAAAATCATGCTGTCAGAATATGGAGCCAGGTTTGCTAAAATGCATGATTAGCCAGACTGCTGAAAAAACTGACACAGAACGCAAGGATTTGAGGTCCCCTCCCTTGCAACTGGGTTTCAGAGATTACGTACATGTACAGTCATAACACAGGAAACCCTTTTGCCCTAGTCCTACTGTATTGTGTGTTGCCCTCCAGAAGCCCTTCTGGTATTTCACAGGCACCAGAGGGCATATTTCCATTAATAGACTCAGCCAGAAGTGAAGGATTGGGTGCTCTGTCATCTATGCAGCCCCACTGGCAACAGCTGGCACAGCACAGGCGTTCCTGAAACAGCTCCCGCAGGACACACTGTGCTACAGAGGGAGCATTTCTAATGTCAACAAAGAGAACGGGACTTTGGTTTGGCAAGGTGGCATATCACGTCCCCCACCATCACTCTTTTAGGACAGCAGTCTTCAAAATTACCACAATAAAGCTTCATTTTAACTGACAACAAAAACCTGGTTTTATTGTGCCCTTTAAACCTAAGGCAATGAAAGTAATTCTAGAAAGAGCAGGTATAAGAAACTAGTCCAGAGAAGAACAGGTAAAGAAGAACCAAGACCATCAGCTGTCTGGTATTTATTACTTTTTAATACAGAGAAGCCACAACAAAATATTCTCTAACAACACACATAAATGATATCATAACCAATTATTTTAATTTCATCAACATTCATTTGCTATGTACATATTCTTCCATCTGCAAAAGTGCAATCCAAGAATGTCTCAACAGGGAACCTTTTGGACAAGTATTTTTTCTAGGGGTTTTCTCACCAGTGGCCTTACAGCATGTTTGTCCTTGGTTACCTGGTACAGCAAAGTGAAGAGTACATGGAGGAAAAAAAGGGAAAAAAGAAAGAAATTGGGTTAGATGCCTCTCTTGTAGGAACATTCCCTATTTTCCCAATTGAAGTCATGAATACACTGCTCACTACTGGAGATGTTAATGCAAATAGACTATAGGATAGTCTATGGGCTGGCTACAGAACACTGTAGTTTTAATGACTCCGCAGCATTAGATGGAACAACAATTTCAGGCTGTTCACCTTGGCAGATGTCAAATTACACATGAGCATGTAAAAGATGTCCATTTGCTTAGTTATGGTTATTGAAATTTACTTGTAGACATCCTAAATGATGGATGAAATAACTTTTACACATCCAAAATATGAAATCTATCTAAATGCAAGCCTCTCCTATGGAAAGGAGAGTTAACTACTGGAAAGAAAAGCATTTGCACATGCAACTCCTATTACTATCACAAGGAGTAACGTGCACTTAGGGGGAGTAGAATGAACCTCCAAATCTAGAGGTTTGGAGATTTAGACTGTATTCTCGTTCACAAAACATATTTCAGGCAAATTTAATATGACCACAGGCCAGCTTAAAAAAAACCACACAGCACCAGAAAAATGTAAGGTAACGAAGAATAAACTTTAGCCAAACAAGCAAAGCAAGCAGCTCCCTAGCTAGGGAAGTAATTTCCCTTTTGACGCATTTATAAGCTCATAACTACTTCCAATGCTTGTCAAGACAGAAAGCAAAGCCAGCTGTGGTCTAGTTTAACCTCCAAAGTAGCCATTAGGTCCCAAAGAAGTTACATTTGCCCTTCTACTTCGGCAAAACGCTCATGGCCAGAGGCAGGGGATGACTCCTTGACTGGAATCTGCATGTTACAGAAAATACTACGTTTTGCAGTAACCCAAGAACAGATTTCAGCACCAGCAAGAAGCAGGGAAAGCCTCTATAAATCAGGGATGATTTACTTTGGAGTGAAAGTTCAGAGGCATCTTTCTGTAGCTCAGATGGTTTCCATCAAGGATCATTTTTACAGTGCTATGTGTGCTGCTAGCTTCCAGTTGAGAGTGTTTTGCAAGAAAATAGGCATTTCCTCAAGCAGCAGGTAAGACTCCCTTGACAACGGAATTAAAAGGAAAAGCTGATAGAGAACTAAGTTGTTTTCTTGGAGAGATTTGTATGTAAATCTTTGTCACTGCTAAGACTTTAAATATGCTTTTCCCTTCCCATTTTCTCAGTCTGCTCCATTCCTACTTTTGACTTGGATATACTGCACAATCTCCCATACACTTGTGTTTTTAAAGCTGGCCAAATTCCCTTTTCTCCACATCTACTCATTCTCGATTGTCACACAAACATGTCTAGAGAGACATCTAAGAACTTAAAGGACAGAATTATAAATTAAGCTACTCTAAGGGAAGCAAGTGAACAAGTATCTAGGACTCCAGATACCACTTCTCCCCTACCATGTGCATTTGTACAGTGACACTTCCCCTCATCAGTGCACAAAAAAGTGGTCACACAATGCCATTAGCCTACATGGGAAGTAACACCCTAGATTCCTGGCATGTGTGACTGGCACTCAAGACCGAACACTACAGTAAGAGATGTATCCTTTAATTTTTCTCATTACAGGAGCTTTGTCTTTGCTGCGTGATTTCAGGCTGCTGGGACAGTCCAGCCATCGTCTGTCTGATCTATTTCTCATGGTACTGCCAGGCAACACAACTCCAAGCTTGTCAGCCACCCTAACTCCATGAGAATGCTCAATGCACCAACAAAGCTGAAGGGCTCATCCTTCCCAAGGAGTTAATCCAAATTATAATTTGATTGCCCTCCATAAGGGAAGTCTACACTGCACAGCTAATTAAGTTTTATCTCCTAGAAACCTTCTTCCAGCCCAGGTATGCCCAGGCCAGTTTCTGTTCCTATGAATAATTTTTACAGTGCTGGTCCCACTGCAACTGGGCTTGGTGTAACATCGTGGTAGTCATGGGACAGTGATAGAAGTCTCCCAAAGTCCTTCCCATAGTTCTCCTTGAAGAGGAAAGAGGTTTTCCCAAAACTACGACAAACAGGGGACCAAACGCAAGCATGTGCTCCAGACCCAAAACCAAGCCCAGGAGCGAGGACTGAAGGAGAAGAGCACCAGTGATGAAGGCTACCACAGCCTGCTAACACCGCTGTTTAGACCAGCAATGGATCACATAAGCTGGGTGGCTTTTAAGGACATTACCACTCAAGTTAGCAGTAAGTCACCTGTTGCCCACATAAGCCCTCTGTGCAACTTGAGTATTACTCAAAGAGTAGCTAATGCTAAACCGAGCTAATTCTGCAGTGAAGATAACCAGGAAATAAAACTGTGAACTTGGCATTTTTACATACAAAGAAACATGGGTATTCAGCTTGAGTTTTATGTGCATGTTAATTTCTTAACTTAGCAAAAAGTATAATTCCCAGTCCAATTTAGGAAAAACACTTTCTTGGCCTCTGACTTTTTTGTTTTCTTTCCCAGCGTGGCAGAGTTTCAGGGCCATTTTCAAGACCGTGATTTTGACAGATACATTCTTAAAAAAGATTCTAATTTGGAAAACAAAAAAACTTTTGAAAAAAAAACAGAAAAAAATAATCCCATCTCATAAACAGAAACAACCCTCATACTTTTCAAGTGGACAAGCACTCCATAAATACACTACGGAGAAAAGCAAAAAAACCAAACCCCCATAAGTCTCAACTGATTTGAGGAACCAAGCAAAAGACTAATGACCTATTTTAAAAAAAATTATTTAAGGAAAGGAGAAAAGGGAATCAAGAAACAACAACTGCAGAGTCTACAGGGTCAAACTCTCTGATACAAATTCACTGCCTAATGCAGTCTGTTACGTACAGCACAGAGGCATGTAGCAAGTAAATAGGCTAAGTTTGCTTTTTTAAAATGTCTCCATGTTTTTAGATCCTAAACTAAACACAATTTTGAAAGATGAAGATGTTTTAAAAAGTGATGCCATGTTTTGCACTCGGTACCTCTCAGCTCTTACAGATCTGAGGGCCCAAATCCCACTTCATGGTTCTCCTTCCACATCAGTCACACCAGTCTGCAGCAGGCAGCAAAGCCTCAGCCCCAGCAGGCACATACGAACACACACCCACTCAGCTCAGCCAGTTCCTTCCCTAAAATGTCTGTGAAGCAACACCTTTAAATAAAGTGTTTTAAGATCTCCAGCTTGTTTTGGTACGAGTAGATGACCCAGCTGGGCACACGACAGCCCCGTTGGAAGCAGCACTATTCCCGTGAGGGCAACACACATCAAACACACACAGCAGGAAGATGCTATGCCAAAACGAAAAACCTCATTCAAGATTGCATCTGCTGGCATACATTTACATTCACTTGTCATGATACCCTAGTTTACCCCTGTTTCGGGAAATCTGAAAGAAAGCCTGCTGAGAGGACTGGCGGGACCGGCAGCACAGGGCCAGCTCCTCCGCCTGTGGGGACCAATGCAAAAGGCTGAATGAAGTCAGCAGTAACAGATCCATTTCTTTCCAAGGATTTCCCATCTTCACCAAGCTGGAGGAACAACCCTACACAACAACCCATTTTTCAACTGGACATATTTCTCTGTCCTGAATATCTTCCCACACCCTTGCTATAAACTGTATTACAATTATACAAAAAATAAACCCAAATCATTTTTAGCTGATCTTTACCCCACACTTGGGGTATATTCAAAGGCCATTAAATTGGCTTGCCTCCAACCTTCACAGAGATCTTGTCAGGAGGATTCTAACAACATATATACATACACATATTAATATGTACACTGACAAAGAAGCTGCTCTTTCAGTTAGAAAAGAAATTAAATTTCATCACAGAATGAGTCCTATAAAAAGATATGTAATAAAGTTGAAATATCCATAAAATAGCTATTACTAAAGCAAAGCTTTCGTCAATAAGCCTCCAAAACTTTAAATGAAGAAAATGGCTTCACGAAGTGGTAGTCTAGATTTCCACAGTGAGGACACTGCTGGACATTGCTGTATTCAGAGAAATACTGCATGCCAATCCGTACATCTATTACTGGCTTCCCACAGTGCTTACAGTTCAGTCGAGCCTGTAAAAAACAAACAAACAAACAAACAAACACTTTTGAAACACCCAAACTCATCTCTGGAAAAGGAAGGTGCCAGAGGCAGCCCCTTGCCCTCCCCAGCAGGAGAATAGGTCAGTCAGGAAACTGGCAGTAATGGGATCTGCCAGCAAGGACATTCCTCACCTGGACTGGTGACTCACAGGCATATTTCACATTAAATATCACCACCAAATTCTGGCGACTAGGTCATGTCTTACTCTGACTGACGGAAGGCAGAGAATTTCAAGGTTTATGTACACAAATGATTGTTTTGTTTTGCTTAATGTCTGAACCAATTCCTCAATCTCCAGCACAAGAAGTGCTGTCTCAATAAATTATTAATGAAGCCCCAAAGCACAGAGAGAAATTTTATATTTGTGCCACGCAATTCAACCATTTCAGCTGACGCTTGAACATCATCTGTCCATGAAATATATCAGTATTTTAATCTTTTGGCTTAACAAATGTATAACTCGATCTACTTTATCAGCACAACATGGTATTGTGTCACCTTAACTAGCTGTTTAAACATTTATAATACTTATCAGGATATACAAACTAAACATCACTTCAAGCACACAAACTATTCTACAAAATCAACTGAGAAAGAAGCAACATTAACTGGGTGGATATGAGAAATAATTAAAGGTCAGAGGTGAGAACAGATAGAGATATTAATATTCAGCTGTTACAATAAAAGTGAGTCTTTGGAAGGAATCTAGCTGAGAAACACAGCCCATCTAATGTAAAAAAGGCAACAGGTAGCATGAAAGCTCAGCAGGCCTTTCAGAAGAAGCAGAAGAGATTTGAGATTGCAAAGGAGTTTAAGAGTAAAGGTGGCAAAAGAGCAGCAAGGGCCTGAGCTCTACTGTAGCTTAACCTTGCAGCCCAACAAACGAATGAAAGCTTCAGCTCTTCGCTGAAAAGAACAAAAAAAGTATTGTCTTGATTTAAGGGATTTTCCTGGATGAGGAGAGGAGGAAATTATTAAAGTACTATCCCTGTTGAGACCAGACTCAAAAAGAAACTAATCAGCAGCTTCACAGCCATCTGCTCTGCTTGAAAAGCAGAAAGTCTAAGAAATACAATCTACTACATTATGAATTTTTATTAATTTCTTAACAAAAGTGTTTTGTCCTTTGCTACTGTCCAGCACATCAGCTAAGTATTGATCAGCTAAGCCACCGTAACCTGACAGTGGCTTTATCCTTCATGTAAATTTGTGGTGTAGAATACTTCACATAAGGCATGAAATTATTCAAAATAAAATCAGCAAGGCAATTTGGAGTTAATGTCATTCCTCTGTATGCATGGAATCATCTGTAACAATCATGGTGAAACAATAACGTGTATTATCTGGCAATCACAGTCACTGCAGCTAATGATTTTATAATCAGTTCTGATACCATGCACTGTCACACTGTCCATTAATCATGTAATTAAGGTTGTTGTATAATGAGCTCTTAATTCTTGTATCATACCTTCTACAGAAGCCATTCAGATTTAAAGTTGCTGCCTTTTACAAAGATAGCAAGTCGGCATCAGTGTTTTATCTTTAAAAGTCCCTATTTTTTAAGTTACATTTTCAAGAGACGCTAAATACAGACGGTAATGTATCTGTCTGTAGTTATAATTGCTATCAATGTCATTTAACCAGCAGCAGAAACACCACTTATCTTTTGAGCAACACATTTTGGTAAATACGTCAGATTTAAAATAAACTGACATTTTTCATATTGACAAAATGGTATTTTAGATTGCTCTAAAGTATGCACATCACCATGAAGTGAGCACAGTTTGAAAGTGTGCATCTCTGTGAGGCTCTTGTCCTAACCTACCAACAACACCTCTGTGTCTGAGCATCTGGAGCGGACCACCGAGTTCATTCCCACACAAATTCTTTTTTCACAGCTGTCTACCCCTACCTGCACAGCAGAAATGCTCTGTCCATCACAAAGACAATTCTTGTGAACGCTGACTAACCCACTGTCTTGGGCACATGTCTACTCTGGAGTATCCCCAGGCCTTGGATCTTCCTCACTCAAGGTATAGATAGGTGAGCATTTAATAAAAACTATTGCTTCAGGTTGTGATGGATGAAGCACCATGACCAGAGTCAGTCACAGCAAAGATTAAGGAGAGCTGAGTAATCTCCAAGCACAAAGACATTTTAGACCTTTCTGTTCCCTTGGAGCTTTTTTGCTACAATTATGATAAAACATAATTTATGAACTAAAAAAAACTGAAAACACGAAACGCCCCATGCTGAAAATGTGGAATTATATCTGATGCTAGTAATGTAGCATTGGATTTAATTGCAAATGCATTTAAGGGGGCCTTATTTAAAGGCGTAAGTATTAACCATTGAGCATTGCAATGCCTTTTGTCTAGCTATAGGCTGTTGTACCTCTTAAGTTAAGACAAAGGGACAGGGACCTAGTCAGCTTTCTTGTATTCCACTCATAGGTACAGACTGCAAAAAAAGGATGAATATGGAAGGGAGAAGAGATACACAAACCTTGACTGTATCATCAGCTGCAATTTCACCCTGTGAGTCTTATTTACGTATAGTACTAACCTGACAACAGGGAGATGCTGCCAGAATATCGTAGGTATACATAGTTCCCAGCTGATGCCAGCTTCCATCCCATCGGGACTTGCACTTGATGCAGATAATTTTGTGAACCCCTTCTAAGCAGTCTACACAAACAGCATAGAGGTGCATGAGCCTTCCTGTGGACAGGAAAGACACGTCTTTATGAGACAAATCAGAAGATTAAAACAGACATTTTCTGCAATGTGCTATCTGATCTTTAGTGATACAAATCACACCTTTTTTGTCTTCTTTATAAAGGATGAATGATAAAAGTATAAAAAGCTTCTCTATGGGAAATACATAGGATTTGACTGAAGCTATTTTCCAAGGATGCAGAATTCAGGAATTAGTCATCACCCTGCCCACTCTCTCTTCCATCATTTGCTGGTAGAACTTAGCAAAATATTTTATAAAAGGATATCTGTTCTTGGTTGCTAAACCTCCAAGAACAGATGCCAGGTTAAGCTGTAAGATCAGCTGCTGTGTTTCCAAAACCAGGATTTTGCCCTAGCTTCATCCCCACCTGACAGAAGAAGTGAAGTGCTGAAATTTATTAGCAAACTTGCTACAGATTCATTTAACGACTTGCCAGCATCTTCCAGCAAAGAGGGAACTAAGGATCTAATAATCTCCACCGAAAAACCAACAGTTAGAAGAGCAATTTTTTTTCATGCATTTTCTTCTGACCACTCATTAAGGATATTTAAAAACATTACATATTACACACACAGAGTTTAACATGCCATTCAGAACTATGAATATATTAAGCTCTATCATGACTTTAGGCTCTGTATGCACAATGATTTTAAAGCCTGAGTTATATTTATTTTCAAAAAATCAAGAGTATTGGGAATCAAATATTTTCACTACATAGATGTGATTGAACATTAAACTCACAAAGCAAAATCTGAGATCAAATTTCACAAAACCAAACAAAAAAACCCTACACAAATTACAAGGATCTGGCACACAGATTATGCCTGATTTGTAATGAATCAATTGATTTGTAGTTTAATAGTTGGCTACTAGAAGTGGGCTGACACAGAGTACTAATTCTGTAACATACCATATTTTGCACTGCTACAAAATACAAAGCTAAGCAGTAGTGCAGTTACAGATCAGCAACATAAAAGAAGTGTGTATAACATGTTTGTTTTGGATTGCAATTTGTGCTCTTTAGCATCAAAGTACGGAACACATCACAAACTGTAATTTAACAGACACACATCCTGTATCTCCTCTAGATAAATGGGAACAAAATATTAATAATTTATGATTAGTGTATATCAGACACTTCTGAAATTAACAGATTGGGGTTTAACTTGTTTTGGTTTTTTAAGCCAACTATTTTAGAAAAACAAGAAGAAAAAACAGACTCTTCTTAAAATATATATACTAAGTAAACATGCTAGTATGAGCTGGTAAAAATTGAGTTATTCCACACTGGCATGTTTGGCTCTGGAAAACGTGATGCGATGAGACTAAAGTGAAAATATAATAAACTCTGTTCCCAAAGCGAGCACTTGAGATTGGTGATGTTCAAATAATTCCACACACAGAAGTTGGGTTGTGATGGAAGATACATAACTTTCCCCATCTGAGGCTCTGCACTGTTTCTGCACATTAAGATGCTACATTCCCCTAACACTTAATTTTCAGGATCCTTGTTATAAAGGAAATAAGGCACCCGGAAGAAGTCATTTTCTGTGATTCAAAGAAAATAACAATCTGGAACAGCACCTTACAGCTTAAAAATTTCATTTCAAAGAGCACTTCTGATAATAAACCATTTTACCCAGGACAAGGAGGTAAAAATTTTAACAATTAGTTATTCACAGCAACTTGTCTGAGCAGGTTATGTATTCAGATATAGCATCCACCGGTTAAGGAACAATTAATTACAAAAAGTAAAATTTCACACAGTTTCATTCTTAGAGGAAAAGATTAACAAACAATGAGTTTCCCTATTACTAAACTAGCTATTAGTACTGACAAAATGACAAGCACCTTGTGCTTGACTCCCCACCAAAGAAAATAAGCATTGCTATCTCATATGTATATTCTGTTTATCCTGGAACTTTTTTAGCTTGTATATTTGCCTACTGTTTTTTCTCCTTGAAGTACATTAGGCAAGACAGAAACAATAATGTCAGCATGAATACAGTTTAGTGATTTAGGGCACAGTGATTTAAGGAAAGGAAAAAAATAAAATACAAAGTTCGTTGAGCAAAGGAATGTTACATAACACATATAACTGTGCATGGGATATACAAAATTTTATTGAAAGGTGAGAAACCTTAATGTTAAAATACCTCCTGTTAACCACTTATGAACACACTTTTCAACATGTAATTCTATGCTTTTAAACTCCAAACTATGAATACTCTCTCTGACTTATTTTAGCCATGCCGGCTGCCAGTAGGCTGCAGGACAGGCACGTCTATCCATGTACCACCCTGATCACTTAGTTTGGGCCACAGCCTTCAGGAAGAGCTGAAGCTCGTGCTGGCCCACATTCATCTTTTTCTCTAGGAGGAGAAAAAAACCACATGCCTTGGTCTCATCTCAGAGCTGGGACATGATCAGGACACAGTTCAAACCGGTGGAAGTATGGACGTAAGTCTAAAACCCTCACTACTACACTGCTGCTTCAATCCACCATACTAAAAGCTTACCTTTACTATGTCCAACCTCTCCAGGCCAGTGTTAACATTGGCCAGACCATAGTCTTTTCCATATTAAAAAAAAATAGTTTGCTACAAAACAAAATTGATACTGTCTGCTCTGAAAGCAGATGAGAGGCACCTCACCCTCATCAGTGGTACAAATACAACTTTCACCTATTCTACAGCACTGCATTCTTAAATTCAAAAGGTTGATGTGTATCTTGGAGTAAAGTTCTCAACAGGTAAAGAAGCATGCAGAACAGATTGGCTGGAAAACATTCCCGTGGTCTACCTAGAAATCAGATAAGAAATCTTTTAGTTGTAAACACAAACACAAGGCATGGACGTTCCTACAGAGTATTTGCTTTTTGTAATTCCTTCTACGTGTTTCAATTTGATCCACGCAAGTACTCTGGACGTTACTTTAGGCTTTACTGAACTCCTTAAAAATCCAGAATCGGGATGAAAATCTATAATGGAGAGGGACAGGGCACAGAAGGCAGTTCCATCATTTAATGAAACCTAGCATGACTGACATACAACCTGTACCTTGAAGGTGACAGGGAACATCATATTCAATCTCATCATGTCTTGATGGACTAAGGAATAGGGTCCCATCCACCAGCGGAAACTGTTCAAACACTGGCAGCGCCCTGTGGCATAGAGCACAGTTTACAACGTTCCTGTGGCTGGCACTGAGAGCAGCAAGGATGAACTTCCGAAGGTCTTCCCCTTGGCCCACCTGGGCATCATCTTCCATCCGCACATGGAAAGTATTCAATTTATGCCTGGGGATGTGAGTGAGCAGCTCAGACAGATCGAGCCTTCTCAAAAACTGCACAGGAGCATCAAAGTGTCCTGACCTATGTGCTTGCAAGCCAGCTGCGCCATAATCAAAATGTGCATTCCTGAACATGCCCCCACCAGCCATGTTCTTCTTATGGGGCTCCAGGTGAATGGCATTCTTCAAAAACTCTCCCAAGTATCGTGAGGAACGAGGCCCACTGAAGTGTGTGGGGGCAAGAATAGAGTAGCCAGTGGGCGGGGATTGGCCAGGAGAGACACAAGGTGAACGAACGGCATAGTTGCCGCCCATCACACCCTTCTCTTGGGAGTTCTGCCTGTCCATCGAGTGCCTTCGCTGGAGGTCATTACTCAAGCCTTTCTGGGGCTTGTTGGTTGGCCTGCCCTTTTTGGCCTCCTCTGCTGACTCTGCCATGGACCTTCCCGTACTCTTCTCCAGCACTGATTTCTTCTTCTTATCATCCTGCATTCGCTTCACCTGGTACCAGTCAGTGTCCTTCTTTAAATGACCCTGCCCACACCGACAGGAGCAAAAGCGAAAAGCCAGGTCATATCCCTTCTTGGTCCACATGTTTTGGCGACACTGCTTTTCGTTCCAGCTCCTGGCTCTGCCAATGCAATTGAACTGAACAAGGATGCTGCTTTCCCACTCGTAGAAGCACTGAAGGTGCATCCAAGTGCTGTACGGACAATGCTCGTTGTTGCATATAACCTTCTGGTAGTCATCCTTCTCCAGGTCCACCGGCCTTCCAAAGCTACAGATCAGTGGAGTAGCACAAGGAGCTTCTGTGGAAGAAAAAGCAGATACATTAATAACTTAATGATCTATTTATTGCAATACTTTTTTAAACACCATGGCAAATACACAGGCTGTTATGGCCCATATTACTGAGGGGCCACAAGCACTACCTCTGAGTCAGTGCAAAAAGCAGTATTTGCCAAAAAGAGTTAAGCATGTGAAAGGAGATATGGAAATACAAGAATAAAGAAACAAAACGACATCATAGTGTGTTTAGTATTCAAAACCAAAGCACCTCACAAGCATTAGCCCTCCTCAAGCGTTTGCAGATATAATTTCAAGACCTTAAGAAGCAAGCAGAAAGCTTTGTGACTGTTTCTGGAGGGTTGCTTTGAAGCTTGAGAGGCCACATGGAGAGAACACTGTTTGAAAAACAAGTAAGCAATACAGCCCAGCTTCACAATCACAGGGAGAGGCAGGAATTGACCTTTTCTTTGAGACTGAGCAAGAGACAACAGCTAGGAAGAGAAGGAAGCAGACTACTTTGAAAAGCAAGATAATCAGCTTATATTACTAGTACAGAAAGGAGGGCCTTCATTACATTGCTTAGGCAAATACAGACTATGTCATCACCACTGACCTCCTGGATAGCTAAATTTCACAAACCAAACACTTCTGCAGCACAGGCAGGTTAAAAAAACCAAATGCTACACGGCCTTCTATCACCAAAGTAGCAGTTTTTGCTATACTATTGAGCAAAACCAGTTTACTTTAATCATCTCCTGGCAACAATATCAGCTTTTACACAAAAAATGTTCTACAAAAATATGTTCTGCATTTATTGACTCATGACGTTTTCTGGTCCTTCACCAAAGTACCCGGGACTACATATGACTCCCGTTGCTGGCTGCTCTGTTGCAGCTGGGAGGCACAAACGGGGCTGGAAATTTTTTACTGGAGTTTCTGTGTGAACTTTTTAGATGCTTATTCAAGTATTACAAATATTTCTTCTCTGTATTTCTGTCTTCCTAATTCCTCCACTTGTAATGATTGTCTTCTTATGAATCCCGTAATAAACTAAGCTTTAGCAAACATTCATGACTTGCCTTCTGATTTCTTTCCAGAAATGTATGATTTATTACAACTTACTAAAAAAACTTTAGATTCATACGTGGAAAAGGTAATCTCATAACTTACACATGGTCATTACAAGCAACTTTGCTGACCCGATTCAGGATTTCTTAGCCACAACTACTGCAATGGGAAAAGCTGCTACTGGCTGCCAGAAATTTATCTCCTGAAGGCATCCCTGAACCACCTCCAGAAGCTGATTTCAGAGACGATGGGGCAAATGTAGGTAAATAATTTGAGACCTACAAAGAGCCATAAGGGAGTGGAATCCGTCATATCCGACTGTGGGATAAACTGGTATTCATTTATCCATTTATAACACTCTACAATAGCAAACTTTAAATAAAGCACAAAGGCTGTTGTGGTAACATATAAACTGTTTGAACTGGGGAGAATCAAATGTGACAGAATATATTGCCAGATTGCAAATGTGGTTTCTGATGCCTGCAGTCTATAGAGGCAAAGATGTCCCAGCCATTAAAGTAATCACTAGACCAATTCAGGGCAGCACCACACAGCTCAACAAATTCTTTGGCAGTTGGAGGAAATGCTGGATCGAGAGGCAGAAAGAAAATACTGATTCAATAGGGCTGTCAGGCTGCCTTTTAACCTCTGTATGGCTGCATTCAAATACTAATAGACTCCTTCAGGGTATTCCGTGGTCAAGTGCTGCCTCACCCCATGTACACAACACAGCACAGCTCCCTGACATTCCCCAGTCTCAGCCAGAGTTCCAAGATCTACAGCAGAGGTACAGAGAGCACTGTTGAGAGAGACTGTCATGATCCAGGGTTTTTTCCTCAGGACTTTAAATTCTATCTGATAAGCAGGGAAAAAACACCACTTGGTTGCACTGTTTTTAATCCCATTCTTATCACTTCTAGCACAAATAGCACAATGTAATTTGCAGTGGAATAATAGGTTTTACGCTGCTACATTTACTTTTACTCAAGAGTCTTAGTAATAGACACACTACCCATCATCACCTGTCCTCCAGAAGCAATACACAAACCCGATGTTTTACAAGGGATCTTCGCCACACTAGTTGTTTTCCTCCTTCCCAACAAGCTTTTGTAAAATGCTATAAATAAAATCTTCAAGATTACCTTCAGTAAATTCAAGATGACTGTATCTCTTAATATTTATTTACACAGAAGAAACAGGCACAAATAGCACCAAAAAACCTCTCCTGAGCCACTCCCTGGAAGATGCCACATCCCTCACTTCATTTCTTGGCCTCTGTTTTTAATGCCAGAAGTGAACCAGTTGCATAGAGAATTTTCTGCAACACCTCTCCTTCAAGGAGTGGCCTGTAAACTGCAAGCAAAGCACATTGCCAAAAACTTGTCTTTTAAAGCAGAAAAAGCCTACTTCATTTCGAAATATGGATTTTTTCAGTCATTAAAAACAAATTATCAAATTGGAGAGAACATAGGTAAGATAGGCTTTCCCTAGGGAGTTTTCGAAGGTTCCTTCTATACCGGAGGTACCAACATGAACAATTCTCAGATACACATTTCCTGCATTCATCTATTTTGATACACGTTCCTTTCCACCACCACAAGGAGGCAGGAAAGGAAGAACATGCCAAGAATCCACTTGAGTTTTGGATAGTAAATGTTCTAACAGTTGCAGGTATAATTATGGTTGACAGCTGAGAAAGTTACTATACAGAGAAGTCTAGAACTGAATAAAGACCCTACACTTGTTCATCCATACTGGCATAGTTAATTGACTAAAAAAAGTGTTTTCTTGATTAGCCTCTGAACATATTTTTTGTTTTGTACACAAAAACATACGATCTCTAGCCCCCTGAGAAGTTTACAGACTCTTCATTATGTGGCAAAAAATGAAATTAATAAGTGACTGGAAAAAAAAAAAAAATTACCACAGCCCATGATTTCCACAGAACATGTTCACAATATTCATTATGATCATGTACTGGGTGTCTAGAGGTAATGTAAAGGCAACTTTCAACAGATTTTTTTCCCCCCTTTTCCTAGTTGGTCAATGGCAGTATACTGTGGGATGAGATCTTTTCCAGCTTCTACTTGAGAACTTAGAGATGTCACATTACCTGAGGAACTTCCCATACAGCATAACTATGAGCAAAAAAAAGCTTCAAGTTTTGGGCAGCTATGTCTTCTTCCACATTTAAGTTAACTAGACGATTACAAAGTCTTCAGACATTCCCTCATCTGATCTTCTATCTACCCAGTGTGAATTGGCTGGTCACATAATCACCATAGTACAAGCAGGTCTAGAGCAGCTGGAAGAAAGCAACAGAAGGAAAACGCCTTCCCCCTTGCAAAAGACACCAGTGAATTGTTAAACGGAGGCACTGAGATCACTTCGGAAAAACATCACTGCTAAGAGGAGAAGCTGGTCTCTACTCAGCTCTTCTGGGCACTCCCCTGACACTTCATTACTGTCACTTTAGCAGTGTAAGAAATACTCTAGAAAACTAACAGGTCTCTCTGCCATGCTGCTGTGCTCCACAGTACAGTTTATGCCATGCTAGTCAAAGCACCTGCTTTCACTGATACAGATTTGCCATTATGAAGTCTTCTGATTTGCAGAAGGCCTTGATAAAACTGCTGCAATATTTCCACAAGAGAAACTGAAGAGCCCAGAATGGCTGGTTAAAATTGTCTCCGTAGAAAGTTCTACCACTTCTGTAGTAATCCCGTATTTAGGAAAGCACAAACTCCACTACCAGAAAAGCATACAGAAGCCTCAAGCCAACATTTGGTTCTGCCTAACACTTCAATTTCCAGCAGGTCTATCTGTACAAAATAGACTGTAAGGACTGAACATCCCTTGCAGACTTCTCTCCATCCATGTCTCCTGCCAAACATAACCATGCCACATGTTTCTTCATAAAGAATAGATTAGAAACAGAAAACAGCAATTTTTGTGCAACTTTCCCAGTTCACGGCAACACATATGACTTAGAAGCAAAAGAGACAGCATTCAGGTCAGTATGGGAGCTACTTTTTAGCAAATGTGAAGACCTGTTCCCATCAATTCACATCCTCCAGCGTGTCAGCAAGGCAATTTGGAGTTATAGAACCATTAATCATTTATATAACCATTTTATAGACGAGACAGGACGCTTATTAAAGTACTGCAAAACTTTCAAAGTTCTTGTTATCAAGCCCTTGTACCTCCCACAACTAAAAATGTATTTTGAGATATTCTTCAAAAAGTCAGAGCCTTCATCATTCTAATGTTTTATGATAGTGGTTTTATGATACTGTAAGAGAGATGATAATGAGGAGTAAATAGAAATTCACAAGGCCAAACTGCCCATCCATATCTGCAACCCCAAGTTGGTTTGTCACCTAAATATAATTTGCCTCCAAGTAGCAGCTCAACAGGTTTCTGGTTTCCAAAGTTATGAAACTGAACTTCAGGAAAAAATCAAAGATTACCTGGTATGAGAACAATATCCATTATTCCATCCGCCCCTTCTAAAAGAATGCCAAAATAATGATAAAAGAACTTCTATTTAACTCTCAGTTTCAAGATGCATTTCACAGCCTAAGAGAACAAAGCAAGACAAAGTGCAATTTTGTGCAGTTGAACAGCTTCAATGTAGGCTGTCAAGTTGCAACTACAGGCGCATGCTGCTTCTTTGGAGAAGTAATGGTTCTACATGAAAAAATAAAGGTTTTCTCATATTCCTGTAGTGATCTGGAAATTAGTAATTCTGAAAATAGTTGCAAGGAGCAGTACATAAATTCCTTCAGAAATAGATGTAACATACAGTATTCCACAGAAACATACATTTGAGCAAAGACAGTTCATTGTTTAAACAAGGTTGTGTTTTATGTTTGACAGAGCTACCACAAAATTAACTTTTCTTTCAAAAATGAGGACATGACAGAAGACTGCAAGGAAGCTGGATTGGGTTGTTTGGCTTTTTCTCAGCTTTTCTGTTCAGGTTTATAAACATCAGTAAAAGCCAGGAACAGAAACAGACGTCTGAGATAAACCTCTTTCAACAAAAAAAACACGCACATGAACTGGTTTCTACCTTTTAATAAAAAAAGAGAGGGGGTATATGAAGACAATCCTTCCCATTTCATGACCCAAATGAAAGCAGCAGAACAACAGCTGCCTGAGGAACTTCCCCTTGTGAAGTAAACTGAGGAGAATGATGTTTACTTCTGTTTACACACCCATCATAAAACCAAAGTTGCACTCAGCAAGCCAAATGTAATGATTCCATGGCTTCAGTTTCGTGACTGCTCTCATTTGTTCCAAGTTCTCAATGCAGATGCCTAAAGCAAAATTGGCTCTTCCCCCGCCACGCTCCCACATTATCTATTGTGTTAAGCACCAGAGTTTTTCAGTCAGTGGACAGAAACACATAATTATTTCCCATACTCGTCAGCACAGGTTTCAGCTCACTGCACAGACTTGCCATTGCTGGTAAAGCTCAAGGGAGGTGTTAAACATGTGAGGCTGGGGGCAGAGAAGAGGGAAGTGCGGTAGCTGCTGGAAAAGGCAGCCCTACTGTAATCTTACAACAACTGTCAGGCAACAGGAGCTTATTATGGGTCTGGAAAAAGAAACTGTAAAAAAAAAAATTAAAAAGGTAAGGTCTGGGCACCAGATCAGTTCCAAGACATTTACTATGGCTTGCTCTTGGTCTACTGCTACTCTAGCATCTCATTACGTATGCCAAGGACACTTTATTTGCCAACATATTACATAGGCCAGAAGGGTGTCTGCGGGACACATACTTTGCAAATCAAGTGCTTTAACCTCTACTCTGCTTTCCCATGAACACTGCTCTCTTCACAACCCTACACACTAGGAATTATTCACTCCGCCAGCTTGAACCAGAGCTGAGTCATTCCTGTGGAAGGCTACTCCCTACCACCATCTGCAAGAATCTTCTGAATTTCCTCTGCCATCAGCAACATAGCTTTATTTTAACTGAAGTCATACAATATTACTGTGCTAATACTGTAATGCAGCTCTAATGTAGAAAATAAACCACCACCACAACAACAAAACAGACAGAAACAGAAAACTTGAACTAACTGTCCAATGTGTTTGCTTTGTTGAACCTTGGAATACAATCTAATATTCAAAAGATTATCAAGATGTGACAAAATGGTATTGCCATTATTGGCTAAATGGTACAAATAATATGGCAATACAGAAATGATCAACCACCTTCCTGAGAGCCTGAATGCAGAAGAATAATAGAATGAGAAAAAATGTTTCACAAGTGGATCCAAAAGGCAGGTTTGGATCTTCAGTGAAGCAACAACAGCAAATAACAGCTATCAAACAGTAAGAGAAGTCTTTCAAAACAGCTCAGCTCATGGCTTATACTGATAACACTCATTGATGACAACTGATGTGTCTTCAAAACTTCTTAAGCAATCTTTGCCAATTGATCAAGATTAAAACTTCCAGTCAAGAGGGAAGAAAAAAACCCAAGACAACAGTACATGGTAAGCCACCTTTAACACAGGCTTTCTTCTGTGTCATGAGACTCCCTCACATGTTCTCAGAAAGAGAAGACAAAGCTTCCATTTTCAGGGAGCAACAGGCAGTGCCACCGACTCCAGACAACTCCTCACACAATAATGGTCTGGCTGGTAGCTTTACATGCTACATACTGTAGCACCTACATACTGCCACTGAGGTGCCAATCTGGAGTTCCGTCCTACCCTCAAGGACCAGGTAAGCTGCAATCAATATTTATGCTCAAAAGGGTCTTAAGGAGAACAAAGCCATAAGCAGTCCAGCTCCTTCACATGCTTTACCCCGTGTGCAAGATGTCACTAATTCTATTAAGTGACTAGTCACATGAAGTGATCACCTTCCCCTAGAAAGGATTCCAGGTAATTTGGAGCTGCTAAACTCTGATTCACCTGGGAATTCAGATGACAGGACTCCTGTAGGGCTCAATGGGTGCTAGAACTATCTCCGTGCACTTCACTTATGCTAGTTTCACACTTGGCCTCCAGGGGAATCTCTTCACAACAAAAAAATAAGAAGCCTAGAAACTACACAACAGTAGGAAGATGCCATGGAAATCATGAAGGCTTAACTCATACCTGTCACATTAACACCTTTTAACTTACAGTACAGCCTGATCTAATGGCTGTTCATGAAATCAGTAGCTAGCATGTGATACAAAATCAGTTATCTGAGGCTCTCATTCAACCACCCACTCCCAGCTAAGCCATCACCTCACCAAAGTAAGGCAGAAAGTCAAGCAAAAAACAGTACAAACTAAGGAGGATAGGCACTTACATCTGCACAATAATTTTGCGGTTTGTTTACACAGCCATCTGTGCTCCAAGCTGGACCTACTGCCTACACTGCTGAAATCCATCATATGAGAATTCAGACAGCCTTGTACAAGTCATCATAATCTGTACAGTTATCATCTAGACAACTTAGCCAGTTTCTTTGCATTTAATATGTTTCATCCTACCACAGACAACAACTCCATCACCAGCTTTGGCTTTTGCTTAGGATGTGCAGACCCTCTTTGCACAGGAGAAATCTTGCCCTGGCTTGCGCTGTAATACTCTGAATTCAACTGAAAATATCCCCAATTCACCATACCAAACAGGCCTATTTGAGCCTCTAGCTGTCTCAGTACCAGGACAACTAAAGCCAATGCACTCGTGATACTCCCATGCAAACTCCAAGTTGCTTTAATGAGGTCAGGTAACAACTGGTTCTCCATCCCATAAGCAATCGTGCCCTAGCCAGGAAGACTCCTTGCACTCCTCAGCATTGGGTGGATTTTTCAAATGACCTCTGTTGTGGTGAATGCAGAGACTAGTGACTATCTCAAGACTGGTGGGCCTTAATGTGTTTTAAACATTGGCTGTTGCGTAGTCTGCACATGAATCATCCTCACAGAAGAGCACTTCCATCACTAAATCCTCTCATTTTAGTCTTCCAAGAGCTTTTAATAACTGTTATAGAGAACTAACCTTGGTGCCTAAAGAAACAGACATTTTAATAAGAAAAGCAGACTCTAACACACCTGCCCTAGCAAGTTTTCAGCTGCAAACTCCACCTCATGCTGGGAATAAACATATAACCATGGCATGCAGTAGATACCCTAATGCCAAGCACAGATGTAAACGCTGCAGGCTGGACTCACCCAGATTGAGCCAGGTAGCCACCAGACCCAGTTCAGAAGCATAAGAAGGCAGAAGAGAAAGAAAAATAGGTTGAATCAAGTGGTATCAGCACCTATAGTTTCAAGTCTGGGGATGTTTGTGTCATTGGGCTATCCTTCCCAAGTTTCAGTGTGACAGACCGTACTTTATTTCCCATGCTAAAGCCTAAAGAAGCTGGTAGAAACTCAGTGGGAAATAGGAAATGCAGTACCCAGCATCTCTGCAAGACAGCAGCTCCTGAGCACGGAGCTGTCGGTTCCCATAGATGTCTCCTTCACGATGCTATGCTGGCTCTCAGCCCTGTCATGTACCATCTTTGGCATCTGTGCAGTACACAGAGACCTCAACTGCACACTGCTCCCAAAACGGGTATCAGTAGCATGGAAGTGGAGATGGAGAGTGCCAGACATACTCAAACAGCCAGGCTCTAAGAGAAGCTACCTTCTCTACAGCAGGCATTCAAGACAGGAACAATAGCAATATCCCTCTCAAGCCCAGGATGTAGGACTGATAGATTCAGAGACAAAGAGATGAAGGCTGAAGAGAATGCTCTCAAGATAAATGTCACTAAAATCTACCAGGAAATGCCAGTGCTCCACTTGAGATCCCACAAGCTTCAAAATGGAATTACCCACTCCAGTGACTAGATTACTGCTTCAAGAGGCCTCTCTGAAATTATGTGAATTTCTATCAAAACTGTTAAAGAAAGTCCATGCCCTACTCATGCTGTTATAATTTAGACACTGTGAAGAATAGCTTTAATCACAGAATCAACCATGTTGGAAAAGACCTCTGAGATCATTAAGTCCAACCCTTGATCCAACACCGCCATGGTTACTACACCATGGCACTCAGTGCCACATCCAGTCTCATCTTTAAAACCTCCAGGAACAGTGAATCCACCACCTCCCTGGGCAGTCCATTCTAATATCTGATTACTCTCTCTATTAAAATATTTTTTCCTAATATTCAACCTAAACCTCCCCTGGCAGAATATTTCACTCTGAGCTGGATGCAAGGTTTAACTCTATTTTTTTCGCTCACACACGCTGCAGGAAAAAAAGCAGAGAAGGATGGATGCCTGCCAGTCATGAAAGTACTTTAATCTCAAAGGATGTCTCAATATGCAAGGCTGTAAGCGAGGCTGAAGAAAACTTACAAATGACTCCAAGGACTAGAAATTGTTTTGCCACTACTTGTTACATCACTGGGAGTAAGATATGGGATGAGTACAGACAAAGAAAGGAATCAGTTCAAAAACTGTATTTCCTTGTATGAAACAGAACAAACATCAAGCCTAACCCTTACTCATGAAAGCGCTACACTTGAGCAATGACTAATCACATGAACACAGAATGCTGTCAGGACACTGATAACCATTTTTATAACAAATAACTTAAAAAACCCAAACCTTCAATGGGTGTTCACATGCTTGCATGAAAGGACAGTATTTGTTTTATTCACTAATACCATACACATGATTCCATTTGCAAAGATTTGCAGAACACAAACTGTATTTGCTACCAAAGCATGTAATTGCACAGTTTTAAAAATCCTAAAACTAACATGAAAGTCCTTTCGAGCCTGATTTGCATTGAGACAGCAAAATTTGCATTCAATTGCTTTCCGCAGTTAGAGGAATGCAATGGAATTATGAAGCAAAATTATTTCCCTTTAGTAAATTAATAGGTATTAAATTTTGTAGTCACTGCAACAGAATAGAAACTTAATTTTCCAGGTGGCCTCACTGATATCAATGGGGCTCCCTCAGGCTAAATAATCAGAAGGTGCCAATACTGAATATCACTAGAGTGCCAAACTGGAACTGGATGTTATATGTAGCAAGGAACATCTGACAGCAAATATGAATCCAGGCGTAAATATTACTACAATTCATATTCTGAAAATATATTTTCAAATTAAACATTGTACTGACAAATGTTCTGGCCCTCTTTAACAATCCCACCTCCAGGATATAATTTTTGGCTTTTAGTAAATCATAATTGCTGGCCAGTCACTGTTTTCAACACATTAGTCACTGCTGTGCTGACTGATTTTTTTCTTCATACACTTTCTACATCAGCATTTTTATTTGAAAGTTCATAAGTCTTAAAAATTTGTGAAACTTAGGTGAAGAGTGTTCAAATCTGACACAAATCTGACCGCTGGCAGCTCCACCTGACAGCCCACCAAGTTTCCAGCTCTGACACTTGGGCAGTTTAAGGGCTAACCTATGCCAGAGGGGGAAAATTAGGTCTTAAAACAGGTGGCCAGTACACTGTTAAGACGATTTAGGAACAGCTTTTTTTAAAATTTAATTTATCTGGCTTTAATGAACCCCATGTTAAAGGGGAAAATACAGGTAGGGAAAGTAAGCTTCTTTTTTTCGCTCATCTTTTCACAGTACCAGTGCTGAAGAGACTAGAGTGACAAGGACAAGGGGACAGAGCAGCAAGATGCTAAGACAGCAACCACCAAGTGGAGGAAGAGGACCTGGGTCTACTGGACAATGACACCAAGAATGGAAACAAGCCAAAGAAAATGGATAAAATAAAAGAATTTTAGGGTCAGAAACAATGGTATGTGAAGACTAAAGCAAGAAGTTCAGAGCATAAAGGGATAAAACAGCTGATGATGCAAAAGTGACCAGCCTCAGCGTGGCAGGAACAGAATAGGAATTTGCTACTCAGAACCTCAGATCTGGAAGTAAGCCCCCTGGATCATTATCCTCTTCTGCAATCAGGGCAAAGATGGTACATTTCTTTATGTCTACAGATGAAGGGAACCAACTACTGCCATCAGGAATGCTGGTGTCAATGAGGTTGCACATGCAGCTGCTGGTATAATGTTACATGATGACAGTTCAGACTTTTCAGTTTCCTTATGAAAAGTAACCCAGAAAACTATCTAAAAAACTGAAAACATTTTAGAAACAGTATTCAATCACAGTGAAGACAAGGAATCTAAGAAATGAGGCTTTCTGTGACACCACATCTCAGTCTCCCTGCACACTATGATACTGTTAAACTAGTCTACCCATACCCCACACTCCTCTCTCCCATGACTTGTGCCTCATTCAATGCAGAAAATGACCATTTCTTTCATCAAGAAAGATTACTCCATTATATACAGAATTCCCGCTTGGTCTAACTGAAGAGAGAGGAACGAAAGGCACAGCCACAGAATGTGAATCCTCCTTCTAGGCATCTTCCCAATACCTGCTAAGAAATCACAGTGCAATATGGAGAAAAGCCATCACATCTGTCAGTGGTTATGCTCTCTGTCTTCCTGATTCCTTGTACAAGTCTAGAACCCTTTGAGCACAATTTGATTTCTGAACATGCAAAAATTAAAACATCACAACAACAACAAAAGCATAAAACAGATGCCCTCATGGGGCAAGGGAAAAGCTGGCATTTCTCAGTCATCATGCCAAAAACTGAATGACAGTTCAAGGGAAAATTGTGCAGGGATTGAGGCAAAATTTATCAAAATGTAAAAGGGAACAACTTTCCACCATAAAGGAGTGCTTTTAACAGCAGTTCCCTACTACATAGCACCACTAGTCAGAGCTGCATGGAGAAGCCCAGAGGAAATTAAAAATTCTGTTTCATTATGGCACATGGGTGGGGGGCAGAAACAATACATGGAACACAGAATGAACTGTGAAGACTTAAAAAAAAACATATCCAAATCACTATTTCTTCGTGAGTGAAGCAGGGTCCTGATGTGACTGTAATACTGACATCATGATGCAAAGCCAAGGTTTGCACAGACATTTTCAATTATTAAATCTGATGCTTTCATCTCTGCATCCTTCTGTCTTGTCACATTAATGAAAGAAAACAGGTTATGTTACTATGACCATCCCCTGTTTTTCCAGGGTAAAGGCAGAGTAGAAGACCGATGATACCAGGCATATGCAAATTACTCTAGAACAGCACATGGTGACAGCATATGAATGCAGGAGAGAAGAACGAGCCTGGGGACCCATAGGACCAGTGAACTTAGGCAGGAGTCACAGCATGAAGCTGAACGGTCCAAAAGCAGCACAGTGAAGAGTTTCCCTGCACCCAGCACACTTAATCCACAACCCAGATAGTCTCCCATGAATAATCAAGGCTTGATGGTGCACAGCAGAACTCTATGAACCTCACCACTCACTGCAGCAGGCCCCATCCTTCATAAACTGCTTAGTGATCGAGCAATCCTAAAGTGCACAGCCTATTACAAATGTCTTGAGTCTAGTAATGGGCTAGTTGCCTCCAAGGCCATGGCTACAGTACAGAGCTTCATTTGAGATTCATCAGTTTTGAAGACTTTGAGGAATCCATTATCATCATCTAATCTTTTCCTCGCATATGAGATCCAGAGTCCTAATTCTGTAGCACGTTGGGAACAGTTTCTCCTTTCATCTGAACCAAAACCGTCGAAAGCTTTGGACTTACCAGTGAGAATACAATTCATGACACTTACAGCTCAGGATTATCTGATGGGCAGTAGTCAGTGTAAAATAAAGCTAGCAACCACACCTACTCCTCCAGCCTTTATGCTTACCTGAAAAGAAAGGTACAACTAGATGCAATGGTCGTGTCAAGGCAAAGATCAGGTGTGCTGACCAGGCACTCACAGCAAATGTCAAAATTGATGTTGTACCTCTGTTGCGAGGGGGGAAAAAGGGAGAAGGGAGGGATTTGGCAAGGATGTTTCTGGACACTGAAGTCATACAGAAGCAGGGAGAGAGAATAAAGGAGCACCTCAGGTTATATCTCAAACAGGCAAGTCTCAGTTTCTGAGAAAGCTGGCCAGCACAGAGGAAGGATACATCAGGCACCTGGCACACAGTCTTACACCTGAAGAAGACTATCAACTTGTCCAGCTAGAGAGATGTACTACCACCCAGTGTTCAGTGGCATCACCTTCTGGGGCATCTGCAGATGGAACACCACCTCATTATCCACAGGCAAAAAGCCACACCAGAAATGCACCTCTGCTGCCACTTGTGCTTGAGCAAAAAGATTTCCAAACACTGCTTTTCCCCACCTAAATGAAAGCCAACGGTGTCACGTATGAGACACCACCTGCAGAGTGAATGTTGGACACCATACTGAAGTCATGAAGAAAATGATCTAGAAATTCTCTAACTCCTGGTAATCTATCTTTTTTTACCCTGTTGTTCACCACTTAAAGCAAATAGTAAAGAAAAAGACCAAAACAAACCCGAAAAGGAAATTCTAAGCATTATGCATGATTCTCTGGAGTAAGTTGTACTCTTACAAAAGCAGTCTGGCAAACACTCTCTGAGCTGAAGTGATTCATAATTAATTGCTAATATTTCCAAGGAAAAGTTTCCATTAAATAATACACGGAAATCAGGCATCTTGAAAACCAAACTATGGCTCTTGAAACTGCCTTTGTGGTTAAAAGCAGACAAGGCAAAACCACTGCCACAAAGCATAGAACCAATTGTAGCTACCCTCTTACTTTTTGTAATGCATCAAGAGTAGGAAGCTGACATCCAACTTGGGAAAGGAAGAAAGTCAAGAGTAGGGACTCCACGCCAGTTTGTAAACCTAGCAGCAGACCTAAGAGGTGGAGTTTTTCGGCTCAGCAAAACGTGTAATAAAATGCTCGCCTGCCTTTAGTTTTAACCTGACATAGCCTTTTGCAGTAAAACAAACACGAATAGCAACCCAAGTTTCTGCAAGAAAACACCAAAACTGCTCCGCACCAAAACCCAACCCACCTCACCAAAACTGCTCTGAACCAAAACCCAACCACCGACCAAAAGCACCATAAAATGGTTGATGAAAAAGTGAGTTCATTACCCTGACAAACCCAACCGCTGTACAACGGCAAACGAAACGGACCCAAAAGCAGATCTGCATTTTCAATCGTGATGAAATAAAGCGGGGATTTTTCAACTGAGCACCGAATCCGCCCAGGAGCTGCCGCTGCCGCCGGGCGCTGCGTCTCCCGCCCGCCGGGGATGCGCTCTGCCCGCGGACCGCGCTTTCGGACCGGCGGCCCCTGCCACCCCCTGCCACCCAAGGCTGCGGCCCACGGTGCAGCGGGGCCGCTTTCAGCACCGCCGCCGGGAGGGACACCGGGTGGGCACACCCCAGCGCGCAGCCCCCGCCCCGCCGCGCGTTTCGGGGAGATCCCGCCGGCAGCAGCCGCGCAGGGCCCCGAGCGACACCCGCCCTCCTCCCCGGGCACCCGCCCGCACATCCCCTCCCGCCGGGCGCGCCCCC
>VYXB01003941.1:445816-489381 GCA_013397135.1 Pachyramphus minor | reverse complement strand
GGGGGAAGGGGGGGAGTGGGAGGAAACCAAAACAATGCGTTCTCGTATTGGGGGGTGGATCAGGAAGCGTAAATCCTTACAAGAGTACAGCCCAGACATTGGATTTCTCGTCTCCTGTGTTTCCTGGTATGGGTAGATCCGTGGGTGACAGATAACGGGGCGAACCTTTAGGATATGAGTTGGATGAAGGCATTCAAACTGCTGCGCACACCTGGAGCAGAGCTGGAAGCACCGAGGCTCGACAGAGGCTTTGTGGAGGGGCAGCAGCCTCATCTTCTGTAGGAGTCCGGGAGTCCTCAGTGGGGGGCCCTGGGGAAAATTGGTAACTAATACTCACGGGATTCCTGCACCCAGGGATGCAGCCTGTCAGCTGCAAAACAGCAGCACTCGTGACATGCCTGGGTGACGAGCAGCGGCTCCCTGCTCACAAGTACCATCTGGCAGTGTGCTCACATTGCTACCTGCCAGCTTATCCAACTTGGGAATAAAAAATTACAACCTATTATAAGAACATTAGACCAGATCCCAGGATGAGTCGTTATTCTGAGCTTGGCAAGCTTCTCCTTGCACGAAAATTAACTGTTTTTCCTTCTCTTCCAGGTCTTGCGGATTAGGCTTCCATGATTTTTTTAGATGGGCATGCAAGAAATTGAGGAGTTGTGGTTAGTGGTCTGTGACTGATCCAGGCTGCGAGGACAAGAGCATGCCTGAGCTGTCCGGGCCCTAGAGGTCAAGTCAAAGTGAATAGGTCAAAACGTGCAATAAGTGAGGTCTGTCTAATGGGAAGGTACTATATTTTGTAAGTTACAGTGTATCTACAGTTACTGGGCAAATGGGTTGGAACAGTTCCCAAACCTTTTCCTCGGAGACCCTGGACATACATCCCAGATCATCTTGTACCTGGGCCTACGTAAGCCAGGACCTTAGTTTTGCAAGAAAATTAGCCACCATATTTTCAAATACTCTCGAAGAAGCTATCACAAGAAGTTTTGAGTCACATAGCCTAGTCTCTTTCCTTGCAGAAATCAACATTTTAGAGAGAGTTTGAAGCAGTTTCTTGTGTTTATGGAAACCTTCTGAAAATACGTGTTTTTCAGTATCTTGCATTGCCATAGCTAAATGTCCTGCCTATCTTAGGTTCACAGTTTTGAAGCTTCTAAATTGTACTTCTATTTAGACATCAGAGGAATGGAGAAAGTGTAGCCAATTTCCAATGCTACAAGTTTGGACAAACCTTGATTCCAGCCAGCTCAGTTGTAGACCTTCTAGGTGTTTTGGCAAGAGCAGATTTTGCCCTTCTTTAGGTTTACACAGAAGAAAAAAAGAAAAAAGCATCCCTTCCACGATCTCACTCACTGGCAAGTAAAGGTGCTTGCCTGCAGCAACAGCATCAGACCTCCAAGGAAAACTTTTCAAGTCTTCAAGTTCCTATGAAACAGTGAAAACCCCATGGATGTAAAATAGAGGCCTGATTCTCATGTCCAGAGCACATGCAGTGTGCCAGACTAAATTTGACACTAAATTGACTAAATGCGTCTGTTTGAGCCAAGACAGCAGCTCCTTACCATGAATCAGAAGAGCTGGAGGAATAACTTCCTTGGCTGGGTAAGGGAGTGTAACGTCTCAAAAATCAGTTTTGCAAAATGTAAGCTTACTGGTTTGGAAGGTCAAATCTTAGTGATGCCCAGTCAGTCTTTATGCCTTTGCTAAGGTTGTGCTATGTGTAAGCAAGACCTTCTCAGGATGAGATCATAGAAATCAAGTGCAGAGATCAAGTAATTCACGACAGTTTCAGCAGTCATGGAGATCTGCTGTAACGTTCTGAGGGTGAAAACAGTCTTCCATAAGTGTGGCAAGTACCGATGCAAGTATGCTGCCTAATTTCCCTGGCCTCATCTGGCAGGGGAATGAGACTGGCACAGTCCCCTGGTACATGTTTACTTAAGACCCATGGTTGGTTGTGGGATAATGAGGATCCCTAAACATGAGGGGTCTCTACCAGCCTCTCCACAAAGGCCTTCCCATTCCCTGTCCCATGGAAGCAAGTGCTTACTGCACATCATTAGCCAGGACTTGTCCTGGACATGCATCTTACTGATGAATGCAGTAAGTCCACACCAACTGGTCCTGCAAATTCGCTCAGAATTTGAAAGCAGANATTCCCTGTCCCATGGAAGCAAGTCCTTACTGCACATCGTCAGCCAGGACTTGCATCTTACTGATGAGTGCAGCAGCTTTCATAACTCAAAAATCAGTATCTCTTTTTCTTTCTAGATATACTACTCAGATCAGTTGTGACCATTTCACTCTGAAATTAGTTATTTTAGAAATCAGGTAAGTAGTTACATCATTGACACAAATTTTGGAGAACTTAACCAGATTTCTTTTCACATTTAGATCTTTTCCCTTTATCATACTTTCTTAGGAGTTCCTTTATCAGAATAGATATTATCCATTTAAATAAACAAGGAAGATGTTAGCAAAACATGTCACCTTTCACAGCCTTTTATTCTTATTTGTTTGTATTTTTTATATTTTATTTTTTCCCCTATACAAAGAGCTAGTAACAGTCAGAAAGCTGACCTTAGTATACTCAATTTGCAGTGGTTCACAAATCGTTAAATCTCACTGAATCTTGATTTAGAACATAAAAGGCACTTTAACACCCACCTGTAGTAATGTAAACAGCATCACATTTTTATTCTTCAAAAGAGCTGCGCATAGAAAAGATCATGAGACTGAGAAAAGGTATTAAGTCCATTTTCTACAGGGAGGAAATATTTCCCTAAGCAATATATTTTGGGTTTACAGGTATTGGCCAGTACTTCATTCTTGGTGTTATCTCCTTCGAGGTTAAAAAATGAGCTGGAAAACGTCAATAACAGAAAAAAATTACTGCCGCTGATCAGCACAATGGTATAGGAACAAATAAGATTTTCTTAGTAGGTGCAGACTAGGCACTTGAAATCAGGGACATACTATGAAAAGAGACTCAATTGACAAGAAATGGGAGTAGATAAAATAGTGGCATTTTACTTAAATTACTGAGAGAGAGACGTATTTCACTCCATGGCTGTCAAAAAGTGTGAAAGAAAGCTAATGGGAAGATGTGAATCATTTTGGGATCTTCCTGTCAGAAATGTTTAATACGAATAACCTGTATTATGAACTTTCTATGTAGGTGCTTTTATGTAAGCCTAAGGTTAAAAAGAAAGAATTAGATTAAAATAGTGACAACTCAAACTCAGACCTCTGCAGTTCTCCACAACTGTAAAATGTTCATTCAAGTCCCGGTTCAAGCTGATCAAATAGAACTACCCGTAACCAAAAAATAAAAATAAAACATCCTTTTTAGGAGACAAAATGGAGTACTTTGACTGGTTTATTTTATTGCTAGCTGTTGCTGTCACCTCTCCAGATAACACGTTATGCCTCACCCGGCTTCTTAAGACGACTAAAAACTCATATCTGGGCTCCAGTTAGTTGTCTTTCAAAAATACCTGCTCTGAAGAGAGATAAGTCTATCATGCTCTGTCTCTGTGGCTCCCATCTGTGCTTTCCACTGACGCCACAGTGGTCTTTCACCTCCACTCCTCTGTTAGTAAAGTCCCTAGCTGAGTGCCTGGGAACATGTGTGCTGCAGCTTCCCTCTCCTCAATGACTTTGGCTGAAACTCTGAAAGCAAGAAATTAAGTGACTTCAGTTTTTCAACCCACTGTCTGTAAGGAGTCTTTGTCCTAGAAGTTGCTGAGTAGTTCCTGAGTAGTTATGTGAATCCTTACAGCTTGTAAGACAATAAAATCTGGGTTTCCTGAAGCATCTTTCATGTGAAATAATGGCAGACAGGCTGTTACCATCACAGTTGGCCAGTGAAGTTTGCCAAGGAAAAGTGGTTTAATCAGAAAATGTGAGCTTCTCAGAAATTATTTGTGACAACTGGCTGAATGGCTGAGTAGGCAAAGCCCCAAGTATTTTTCAAGTCCTTGAAGCTTTGGTTCCAGAGCAGCACATTCACAGCTTTTTCAACTACTGAGGGAAAATTGGTGGTGTTTGTTACCTTCACTACTTGCTATTCGGAAGTTGGTAGATGATGAAGTTAAAGAAAATTTTATCAATTTTACATAGTTATTGCTGAGATGACAGGCAGGGCACAGATTTTCCAAGGGAATATCATATGTCTGTGAAAAATATCTGAGTTTTGGGAAGCTGCAAAACACAAAATTATCCATAACCTGAGAATTTTTCCAGTTGTCCGTGAGTTTACTGCAAAGAAGTTGCTAGCCTTTCTTCCAGGCATTTCTTAACAAAAAAAAAGGAAACAACATATAATGTGTGAGCTGTTACTCATCCTTTGAACAATGGATGCTATTTTCTGCAAAGGCTCCAAACCACACACAGGCAAGTTTTCTCTGCATCTGTAGGAAGGTGATATAGCAACAGTTGTTGAAGGAGAAGGGATGGAGCAGTTTTGTATTTCACTTTTGTGGTATTTACTTTAGAAAAACTAGATTGAGCTTCCAAAAAATGCAGCGGGGGATATGCTTGCCATCCCTGGGATGAGTGACAGGCAGGAGATCAGTCTCTTCTGCTATCACTAATTATGTGTAAACGCCTGGGTTTGGGGATTTATAATGAGATCTCAGGAGATGGGTTGTGCTATTACTAATTGCTGTTACTCAATTGAATGGGAAGATTGGCTTAGACATCTCTGGTAGGGAAGCTGCAAAGCACTGCAGAGCTGTATGTGAAATTAAGGAGAGTGGTGCTGTATGCAGTCCTTTGTGGTCAAGGAAGTTTGAGCACTAATGATCAAAGGTGAAGGCCTTTGACTCCAGAGCAAAGCACGAGCATGATTTTCGCCTTGTGGTGAAACCCAGTCCCATTGCCCCAGACTTTATTGCCTTGTTATGGGACCAGGGCAGCTGTGGCTGCAAGCACAGAGACAAGGTTTCTGAGCACAGCCAATGCAGCAGGCTTACCTGTTCCTTCCCAGTCACAAGGTAAAGCCCTTTGTGGTGATAACAGTCCATAATCCATGTCTGAAGACACTGCTGATGTTTGGAACAACTGCGTATGCCCTCTGCTATAAGCAGCACGGGAGGCTGAGCTCAGCCTTGCTGTTCTCCAATCATCCTCATTCTTACAAACAGATGGGCTTCCTGTACAAATCATATCTCAGTTGCATTTAGCTAACAAAAGCAACAATCAAAATCTCCACTGCACCCGCAAAGAATAATGAGGATTAGAGTCTTGTCCAGTGTTCCGGAAGGCTTATTTGCATTCCCTGGTCTGGCGATTCCCCTTTTTTCCGTGTTGTGAAAAGACCCTCTCCCCAGTGGTTTTCTGTCCCTAAGACAAGAGAGCTAGAAAGATGGGGGGGAAGTGGAAGATTATGTTCATGACACCTGCTTTGTACATAATTCCTACACACTTCTGCCACAATTATTACTTAATTCATTCCTCTCCAGAAAAATACACCAGTCATTTTGTGGTCACCCTGTTTATCATCTCTGGCTGTGGGAGCTGGTACCAGCCAGGTGCAAGGACAATAGCTGGCTATTCATTTCTCTGAAATGAACCAGCTGTTCCCCTCAGCATGCACCAAGTCTGGGTCCTGCTGGTAACAACCCTGTTATGGCTGCTGCTGTGACTTTAATTTTATTTTAAGAGCTAATCCAGACTGATCGTTCTGAGAACATGCCTAAGTATAGCGAGGGGTAAGTATGTTTTACAGAAAGACATATTCCAGGCTTTAAATCTCTCATAGAATAACTTATAGGTCTGTGTGAGCCTTTGGGGTTTTCCCCCAGATTCATGGGAGACATTGACTGGTTCATTTAGATAATGTCAGCTCACGTGCTATTGGTGTCCACCAAACTCTGTGTTCCAGCATATGGGTCAAATCTTGACCTAAGCTACCAGAGATAACAGTCACAAGTCCAGTGCCTGATAAAAAAATATGTGGATGACAAAGAAGAGCCCAAAGTATATTTCAGCCCTACAAAGATCCCAGAGCCAGTAGAGAGTCCATTCTCTTGGGTCCCCTGGGAGGGGAGGGGAAGGAAGGGGAGAGTTCATAATGAACGGATGGCATAGGAAAGAAGAGAAAAGTTGCCTATTAAATGTCACAAGGCCTCAGGAGTCTGGACTGAGGATCTAGGTCCCAGTCATTTGCTTTCAGAAGCATGAAATACATCATTTCCCATTTAAAAAGCAAATAAGACTATCTGGGTTTTCAGGGAAATTCCGGTTTCGACTGTTCACCAAAACATTAATTGTGAGGTTTTTGAAAATTGCTTTGAAAAAGACATGTTGTAAGAAAGGAAGAAATATAATTTGCAGCTGTATGAATACAATGCAAAAAAAGAGAGAAATTAAACTCAGAAAATATTTTCTTAGTCTTGATGATGTCATTCACAGATCTATTTCAACTAATTGTTTTTAAATTAATAATTTTTGACGAGTTGTTTTACTTTCAATTCTTTTTCACTATTAAGAAATGGAGACAAAACCTACTCATAGCTATGGCTGTTACATTTAACTTAAATCAATGAGATTTTCCTCCCCCTCTTTCTCAGCTCATTTAAATTATCTGTCAAAATTCCCCCTTGAAGAATGTACTTTCTGCCTCTGAGATTTCTGCGAATACAATGCAAGCTGAGAGAAAGAATAGCTGAGAGAAAGAATTTGCCAGTACTTTGACCTTTCACTCTGTACTAATCCAACTTGAGTCAGTAGATGTCAAAGGGAGCTTAGTTTTTTCATATTTTCCCAGTTTTATCTGCCAATAGTGTATCATTCTTTGCATAGACTCAGGTCTGCAGAATAGTCCATTTCGTTCTACAGGTCAACAAAACAAGACAAATGGGATGCTGTAAATACAGTACTAAACCCCATGAATAAATAAAACTACAAGCTTTGAGAGATATCACTCAGAAATAGCTTCAATTCCAACAGACTCTGTATTAGTGACTCAAAATTGTGTACATAGCCAATGAAATGGCTATGCTTCAGTTCATGCTGAGATACAGGGATAGGGACTGCTGCCTAATTTTTGTGGATATTGGGTTTTCTTCCAGGAGATCTGCCTTCTCTTCCCAGAAATTCTACACACTTATGGTATGATACTGAGCAAATCATTCTCTCTAGTTTAAAATCTCATGCTCATTAGAATGATGGGAGCATGATATGGCTGTCCTTTGTAAAATGCCTTGAACATGAATAAAAGCAAGCCTTACATTGAAAAACTAACAGCATTATGCATTTACAGAGCAACTTCTAAGAGCCTCATATTGCTGTCCTGAAATTATACAAAAATGCATACAGTTTTTCAGGAGCATTCTGGTTAGATGAAGCTGTCTGAAAAGGCCATAATCCCAGCTCAAGGACAATATCTTTGTTTTCTGTTTTCATTTTCAGCTTTGGCTCATATCATATCAAACTCAGAAATCATTAATATTTCCCGTAAATGGCAAGTTTCAAGGGGAAAAAAAAAATAACCAGAAATACCAAGGAAGTATCACTTCCAAGAGAAAGTACATTCCCAAGCAAATCCTGCATTAAAGACAATGTGGTGCCTCAGGCAGGGGGTAAGGAGGAATAGAAAATTAATCTTGAAAGATGCTTGTATAGAACCAGGCAAACCTTGTGTATTTCAGTGGTTCGCTTCTTTTTGTGTTTTAACCTCAATGCTTAGCGAAAATTCAAGGTTCTGTAGTAATTTTCTGTTAGGAACAGTAATGATAAGAGAGATGGGTGTCTTTGACACAGCTACACATGTTTACAAACAACGTACAAGACTTTGCTTCCTTGAACAAGGCAGAAACCAGCACGCTGGAGACAGCTTCTCAGAAGGGGGTCTGGCACAGCCAACTGCCAGCGCTCCGAACAGCAAGATCCCAGGAGATTTTCTCAGCACCATCTTCCCTGTGCTTATTCACACCCTAACTTATGCTTGGCTTTACCTACTCCCTCTTGGGTCCTCCCAGGCTGCTTGTATGGAGACACAATGCAGGCAGTGGGTATTGCAACCTGAGGTCTCTCGAAGTCCCCATTGCTGGGTACAGCATCAAATTAACAGGGGCCACCTCAGATAATTTCAGTGAAAAGTTGAAAAAAAAAGCTTTCAGGGCAATCTGAAAACTCAAAAAGGAGAAGATAAGAGAATGCCTAATGTACTTGCTTCACCATAGAAAAATACCCTCAATGTGAGGGCGTTTGTTACTCTGGGCCTGACCGCTGCTATGAACATCTGAGATTTGTGATTTTCAGCAGCAGACTCCATTAGGTAACAACTCAATACACTTCTGCCACATTTAGTAGCTGGGATGATGTGGGCAGGATGGGGATGGGTAAAGGTGATAAAGTGCACAAAGGTGGTACAGAAATGCCAACAGCATCTCTACTTGTCACAGCCATTGCTGCCAGACTTAACCTCAATGCCATTCCTGTCACAGACTGAAAGGTCTCTTCTTGCTGTAAGAAGTAGAAGTCTTTTTCAACTCTCAAAGGAAAAGTGGGTTGAGTATCACAGAGCTTCAAAGCAGGTAACATGCATGAACTCAGTGTAAATGATAATAATGAAATTGTAGTATATATGTAATTTCCAGCAGAAAAAAAATCTTCTATTAGCCAGGAAGGAGAAAAAAATTGAGGTACTATTCATTATCTAATTTACTACCATTCCTTGACATCTCCAAGTAAGACTGGGGGCTCTGGGGTAGATCATTAAAGCTCCTTCCCTCTTTTCTGTACTATAGACCTCTGCACTACAGAAAAGAGAAGCTGGCCTTGGAACCTGTAGCAATGCCACATGCTCTGGCAATTCTAGTGAATCCTTAGAGAATTTATGGAGTATAGCCCCAGGCACATGATGAAAAGGGCAGAGAGAGTGAAGGTGATATTCAGTTTTTGGAAACACTGAGAAGAGAGGAAGTTTTTTGGAAGAGCTGAGCTTTTTTTTTTCCCCAAGTTCCCTTAGCTCTAATCAGAAAGAGTAGGCTGTCAGGTATTGAGTTTAAATTCAGATTGAGGTGTTGTTCACTTCTCTGTTACAAAACTCAGATAGATTTAATGTCCAGACCTGCAAATCCTTTGCAGTGATATAGGGAAAAAAATGAAGTCAGAGAATTAAGACCAGTTAATGGAAGTGTAAACGTGAATGGCCTGTGGGGTGTTCCCATTAACTGCTGTGCTGATTTATATTGTTGTCATCAGAATCTTTTTGCATTATGTCTCATTATACTCAGAGAATATTGTTACAGTTAGTTTGAAATTTGTCTTCATGGGAGGCATTGTTCTGACTGAAGGATGAGGAGGATATTTCTGGGCAATCTGTAATGCAATTGGCCTCTGGCTGCCAGCTCTCATCCACTGGATCTTCATCACCACACACAAGGCCAGCCCAAAAGCTAAGAAATGGTTAACACCCACACCTGCACTACACCTTCAGGTGAAAGACAAACAACCACCTTTGTGTGGGACTGAGGAACGGAAGGCACCTCCCTCTCCGGTTCAGAGTTGAAAGCAGCTGCTCCTGCTGGGGTTAATGGTCATACTGCCCAGAACAGCCTGAAGGCAGCCTGCCTGGGGGATGATGTGTGCACACATTGCAACTGATCACACTCTGTACATCAGACTGCAAAAACCAAGACAAATTAATCATCATTTCACCTTGTCAAGTAAGTAAATACCAAAACCCTCACCTTACATGCAGGAAAAACAAGTCACATAAAGAGCTGGAGCCAGTGCCAGGACTGGGAAACAGCTATCCAAGCTTTCTAGTATGCCAGCTTTCATCCTGCTCCCCTCAGGCAGCACAACTGATCTCTGTCAGAGTCAGACTCAAGTTAGCTCCTCTGGAACAGGGGAAGGTGGCAGCCAACCTGTCATGGTATCCCATGTGCTCCCTCTTTGTGAGGAGCACATTGCACTTCCTAACTTCTGGCTTCTTGTAACTTGTTCTTTCTTTGTTGAGATGAATTGAGGTCTCAAGGAGCCCCATGCAGTAGTTCTAGGGGATTCTGGTTGCTTCTATAGTGGCAAAATAGCAGGCACAACAAGTAACAGTGACGAGCTTTGAAGAACAGCTAATGTTTCATTTTCATTTAAGTTTCAACATTTCTTATGTGTGCATACAAACACAGAAAGATTCTCACAAAAAAATAAAACCAACAGCCTGGACTTTCCTAAACTCAGAGGCATCACAGTAAGTGCTTCACAGGTCCCATAGCTGACTGTTCTTTTCAAAGGCAAACCGACACAAACTTCTTGCTCCTGTAGTTATGGTTCAGTTCATCTTACAGACTCTCTGCCTGTAGGGGACCATGAGACTGATACAAGCACGCAGGTATGGTTCAGTTTGCAGACCTCTCCTCTCACTACAGGACAAAGAAAGAAAATATGATAAATAAATAAATAAATGAATATTTAAAACACAACATCAAACTTAGCAGATAAAATAAGATGCTTGGCCAAATCTGGTGCCCTGGGAGAGCTGACATCTGATTTATTCTACTAACACATCAGTAATTCTCTGTGCTACAAAAGAACTGTGTGGTTCAGCTTGTTTGCTCTCAGGGTTTTTGCCGAAATCCCCTAGTCACATACTCAGAAAGGAATCCTTTTATCAAAGAAGCTTTGTACCACAAGTATTGTACATGGCTGATATTGCCCTTCATTATAACCTTGAAGGGGACTGACTGAGTGATGTGACAGCGATGTGATGACACCAGAATTTAGCTCCAGTTTGATGAGATAAGGCAAACACATAGATTTTGGCACTTATGTTCAGGAGGGCTAATATCAAGGGTTAGGTTTCTGTGGACATTACCAGGTCAGTGACAAATTCTGATGATCCAAAATACCAACAGGGACTCCAGCTGTATGGGGAAACAAAAGTGCAGAGCAAAAGGAATATGAGGAAGAGAAAAGAATTTGAACCAGCTGAAGCAGTTCATCTCCAGATAAAACCAGCATGAGTGAAGGTAGTATTTATGTGCATAAGGGTAGAGGAGACAGATTTTGTGCTTGCAATTGGTTAGGGAAGGCAGTAAGCTGTGCCAAAAAAGAGAACAGGAGAATTCCCACACTGGACACTTTGAAGTAAGAGTAAGAGTACCCTTACTCTACCTGGGCAAATACTTTTGTATCCACTGGCAACTAATCTGGAAGGCCCATCTGCTTCCAACCAACACATCAGCACCCACTGATCCCACCTCACATGCTGTTACTATAAGTCCCCTCATTTTACCAGATCATAGAAAGGGAAGAAGAGGAAGAAATCCAATGGATTTACTCTAATATTTGAATGCAGCTTTGGATCTGCTTTGCATGGTCTCAGAGGCACCAACTTGTCTATATAAACAATGCCCCATGCTGAACAGGAAATTCTGTACAGTCTGTGGAGAAGATAAAGGACAGAAAATGGTAGTGAGAAGCAGTTTGTAGTTTAGGAAAGCATAATATAATAGTAGCAGAGTTTGCATTTTGTGCCAAAAAAATCCCACCAGTTTTCTTGGCTTGTTTTACAAGAACTTGCTGAAGTTTAAGAGGCAGAGAGTAATTTTATACACTCTGACACATTTAGCTGACTAACAGAGCAAAAAAACTTGGGAAATACCTTTCACATTCAAAGGTACAAAATAATACATCTTGTGGTTTGTATCAGCCTGGTTTTCTACATGCCTAGGATTTAAATATAAATTTCTGCCAAACATAAGGAGTTTTTAAGGGTGTTAAATTGCCTAGCCCTTTTTACAGTGTGCAAAGTGATTTGAAATCACTGGGGAACATTAATTCTTTGCAGAGAGAGTTCCAGGTTGGAAGACTGCAGTTTGCAGCACTAAGACATATAAATCACTTCAGCTGTGGTGGAAGGTGATGATTTGAAGCCATTGGGTTTGGAAACGGAAAAAAGACATGATCTTGAAAGATTCAAACTGCTTTGAATATGTTAAGCCCAATCCTACAGCTCTGATAGAAACATATTCAACAAACATCAAAGTACAAGCTGTAAGATCAAATACCTTCTGCTGGAAAACTTCCAATAAAACTTACCCTTTGTAGCTCTGCATATATTTAGAAACACTGGGCCTAATCATACAGCAGTTTGCACTTGATGTAATCACCTGCTGTTGTGCAAACTGCGCACAAACACCTTTTCTGATCTAGTAATAATTGTACATCATATTGCCATCACTGTGAAAAGGCACAATGAACAAATGCTCTGTTCTGCAAGGAGAAAGAAGCTGGAGATACAATTTTCTTGCCTCCATGAGATTGCCTCACTATAATAAGCAGAAAAAAGATAGAAAGATGAAGGACACTCCCAAAATCCTGAAAGTTACATAAAATGGAAGCGAAAAAAGAGTGGAAGAACAGCAGCTTCATTCCTATGGGCAACATAAGCCAGACAGTAGGAAAATACTATCATCCTCTAGCCTTGCTCACAGGCATTCTTGAGGACCGGAGGGAAAACACAGTTTTCATTCGGTTTATATATTATTTATACAAGACTTCCACTGCTTGAGACCTAGTACTAAGAAAGGAAATCTCTAAAAAAAGGATTTAGGAACAAACAGCTGTCAATTGGTGATGCTCAGCAAGATGTAATTAGTGACATGGGATCAAACAGGGTGTGTTTAAACATTACATTTGCTTCTAAAAGCCATTGTGTATCCACAGAAAAAAGAATAAAACACATTTCTAAGTTTACCAAATTTCTAAACACACCAAAATCATTCTCCTGAAGAAGTTTCCCTGCCTTTTGCTATGACTTAGATCAGCAGTAAGAATGATATGAGAGAGCAAACTGAACTTCTATGTGCAGGTTGTGAGGAGTTACATATTTAGCTTGATTAGTCTTTGCTATTGCAAAAGATATCTGAGCTTTTCTATAGGAGCTCAGTGCTACCTGTGCCTCATAGCAAGCCCATGCAAGTCGGGACAGGGGAGCAGTGACAAGTGTGCTGCCTGTCTTCCATGGAGTTCCATTCAAGCTTGGATGACAAACAGCATTTTTCAGCTTGCTGCAGTCCTTCTGCCATTTGCATTTGCCCCACCAATATCTTGCCGGAATAACAGAGCATGAGCCCTTTGTGAAGGGCGAGGACAGAGTACGCTACCAAGAACAACTCCTACAGGGATCCAGAGTGAGACCCTGCTTATCCATCTTCCTCTTGGAGGACTTGTATATAAAAATGCTTATCAACATGGAGATAATGTTTATCAATAAGTATATATGTTCATCATACAGCACTTATATAATATGTTCTAGATTGAGGTTAAACATTCTAGAATTATAAATGACACCTTCCATGGCACCTTGATTTGGATACCAGTGTATGTACAATGGAAGATAACCTTTAATTAAATGTTATTCCTTTTTTTTTTTTTCTCACAGGGATCTTGTCGTATAGTGAGAACAGCAATAAGAAATAGAAGCAAGATTGGGAATTAATGAGGCTCCTTGCTTCATTTGCTTCACCATGTAGGAAATGAAACTTCTACAAAAAGGAAAGGCAGGAGACTACAGGAGAGAGCATGTCTTTTAGAATAAAGCAAGTGAATATTACAAACTGAAACTCAGTCATGTCCCAGCCACTGCTACACACTTCCTCCTTGACTGTAACCACACCTCCCTTGGTCTACTCCATGGACAGTGAATCAGCAGTTCAGACACATTAGGGCAGAAAAGAAAATGTGTGGGTCAGTATAACAAGGCCAACATTAGAGTGGCTGGCTGCTCTGGAAATCAGAAAAGACAAAGATTTTGTAAGAGGAAGGCACAGAAACAGAACATGACACCCAGTAGGATTAAGTACCTGTTAATAGCCTAAATCTATGTGATACAATATAGTTCTTATGTAATAGAAAATGTGTATTTGGCAAAATTCCCCTTGGGACAGTTTTTAAGGTCCATTCCAATGTACGAAACACGCAAGTTCTCACAAAGACAAGTTACTCTATTTGAAAACAACAGAAAGTACTTCCCCAGTTTTTCTTCTCCTTTTCAATGGTACATTAAATGACTTCATTTCAGAAGTGAGCCAAGGTGTAGTGCTAAGGAAGCAACTAAAGTTCATCTGTGTTGTGATGCTGACCAGGAGACTGCTGTGCATCACAGAATCAGTCATCCACTCCACAGCGAACCTGTGCAGTCTTAGGCCTGTGCTGGGCCATGCTGCACATCCGGCACGGCCTTCAGTCTGTGCTGTGCCACACACATGGATAACCTAGTCAGGACTAGCTGAGTGGTGCATAACTGCACAAATTCAAAGGTACAATACTTACACTGGACACTTTGCACCAAAAAGCCCTGGTGCTACCTGGAAAGCCACAGGGATTGGGCTCTATGATCAGATGCCTTTATGAGAGCTTTTTCTGGGATTTATGGGCTAAGAATTCAAAAGGCTATTTTATCTACCAATTATGCAAAGATGAAGATGTTTCGCAGTATAACACGCAGCGTTATGCTGCTTGGGCATGCCCTAGAGACACAAAGTAAAACAAAAAATATAGATACCTGTAAAATGGACTGCTGGTGTCACAGAGACACAAACTAACACTTTACCTTCTCCAACCAGCTCAGACATATCACCCTGTTGGATAGTCACCCCAAAAGGCATATCTCAGAGGGAGAAGGCGGAGGCTTCATGCCCACTCCTCACTCTATGGGCCTCCATGTGAGGAGAGCTATGTGGCTGTACCTATGGCTCTACTACCTAGGCTGTACCCACAGCTGTATCCATGACTCTACTCACTGTGGTAGAGACAACAGTGTCCCCAGAGCAGAGCCCCTTCTCACAGTCATGGGCAGGACTGGACTGAGCACCCAGCGGAACCTCAGGTTTACTCAGGAGTTTCATTCTGGGCTTGTCCCCCAGGACTGCTGCCTTCGGGCCACCAGGAGACCAGGTCACTCAGAAGCCTTCACACATGTACCACCCCAGTGAACCTTTAAACCTGAAACAAATTTCATGCCAGATATATTTTTCAAATCATAATGCTAATGGGTTAAGATGGTAATATAAACCTCTTTCACAAGAGAAATATGTCTAGAGTATGATTGTATGTCCAAGCTGTGGCCTTGGTATCGTCTGGTTAATGGTATGGTATCCCTAACTACTGTCGTTATGAAGCCACAGGATCACGATGTGTACTACCTGTACTGAAAATGGAAACATGCATAAATATTGAGTGCACTGATAAAACTCATGATTTTCACACTGATTGCCCTCTTGCTTCTATAGCCACAGCCTAATACATGGCTTGATCTCGTGTGAACTATCCCATTGACTCATAGATGTTGGCAAAAATAAAGAATCTATGAAATACAAAAGCATTCCTAGAAATCTGGTGTAAAAAAATTGATTTCTTTTGTGGCCTCACCTTAACCATACAATACTCTCAGATTTTAAATTTAATGAAAACATTGTCCTTGTTCTGCAGACAGTGCCTTGGAAATATGACCCATTCACAGCCAGAAAATAAGGAAGGTAAAGAAAAAGCACCTCAAGCCTTCTTCAAAAAAGAACTTTCCAAAATCTAATTTTTGCATCAGCCTCTTGATATTTTTGCAGCCTGACTCATAAAATGCTGAGTGTGTGTGGGAGAAGTAGAGTGGGAGGGAAGGGATGGCGTTGCCGTTTTAAAAATTATTATAAATAGATAAAGTGCCAACTGTCTGCATACCCTCAAGACATCACTTAGCTGGCCAAGATCATTGCCATCATCTGTAACTAATATGCAAAGATGATTAGTTTTGTTTCTTACAGTTACAGGAGAGTAAATGAGATTTATATGAGACTTGACAGCAACACGCAGCTTGCAAGGTGTGGCTCAAGGCAGGAGTTTTCTAGACAGCTTCAGTGATGTTTCTTTTTTTGTTTAAAATGGAGATTATTAACATAGCAACTTAAAATATGTGCTTGCATGATCACTAGCAGTCTGGATTGCCATAAAGCAAAAATTTGCAGTATCATTTAGTTTGCACTGTTTATACCATTTACTCCCTCTTGCTTCTGCTGATATGGATTGGTTTTGTTTCCTTTTCTGCAGAAGTGTTTCACCCCTGGCTGTCACTCACCACAACATCCTGCTGGTGGACGGGCTGCAGACTGCAGAGAGGAAGGTTTGACTTTTACATCCAAGTGCAAACCCTGCTGTCTTTGGCTGCTTTAAAAATATAAGGGAAGCACGTTGAATACAGGCCTAAACTTAGTAACAGCAGTGGGACTGCAGTATTGCCATTTTTTAACCCTTCATTTTCTGGGCCACATGTTGTTACACTTTTAAAACAAGATGTGTTCAGTAATGTCAACAAAACTGTCAAGACCCTTACTAGGGTAAACATCTATGAATGGGGTCCCAAGCATGACTGGGAGCTGTTTTTCTCACTATGCAAGGTGTTCGAGAGGAAACCAAGCTGATGTGTGCTACAAACTTATGAGTGCCTTCCAACTAGAAATATTCTATGATTCTATAAACTGCCAAAATTGTTTATAGAGAAGAAAACAATTCTGAGAAGTCCCACTACGACACTTCCCCACTATCAGGCCAGCTGGCTGGGCTTGCTTGAATGTAACACAATGCAAATGTAAGCACACAGAACGGCATTGTATTCCACAACACAAAGACACAGGTTAGGGAATCCCACTCTTGGCTCTGAGCAAACCATTCAACCTTGGTGTTCCTTGACACGGAAGCGCAAACCAGCTTCCCAAGGAGCCTGAGGCACAGTTTTTTATGCAGTGATTTCTCTTCACCTGCTGACATGTTTTTTGGCACACCATATGCCATGCAGGGGCCTGGCAGCAACCTGCGCCCACCTGCTGCTGATGCTCCCACATTCTTCAAGCCAGAACTATTTGCCAAGATCATGAGAAGTCTCTTAAGGATGCTTAAGGAGAAAATCAGACATTTTTGTATAAAGCTGAGGACTACTCAGTGTCCCTGCTTCCCAGCACAAGATCTTGGTGGGCTTCAGACATGTGTGTGCTGATCTCCTGTGGACATATGTCTGAGACAGGCACTTTGGTGTTCAGCGCAGAGAAGGTGGCAGTACCTCTGGGTGTATGGAGGCTCACCTGATTTTAGGTCCCCAGTAAAGTTTTCCAGTCAAACCTTAGGTTTGACTTAGGTGGACTTGGATCTACCAGAGTATCTTGCAAACATCACATACTTGAATTTAAGTATTCCAATGCCACTGAAGGTACCTGCAATGCAATTATTTCCATGTTTGTATCTTGACTTCCATGTGAACTGCTACATAGTGCTGAAGTCCTGATGAATGGTGGTGTCTTCAACTGCTGTTGACTACCTTTGTTTTCCCCTAAGAAAACTGAAAGCAGATTTCCGAGAAAATCATACTGTGCTCCAAAAAACAAGTTTATAAAGGAAGCTTTTTAGAATGTTAGCTGCAGAGACAGAGCAAGGCCTCTCCACTCATAAAGACCTGGCAATAATACATCTTCTGTCACCAAAGGTTCACAAAAGATCCAATTCTGCCAGATACAGATATTAATTATTCTAACATGATATTCTGTGGCACTTAGCAGACTTAGCAAAGACCAGAAAATGCAGATCACTATATTTCCATTCAAACATAATTGTCATTTTACTGTTTCCCCACTCAGAAAAAATAGGTTTTCAATACCTGTAATACCAATACATAAGCATAGTATGCATATACAATTACATGTTACATACAATTTTTTCTCCCTGGAAAACAGCTTTAAGCATGGCAAGGTGGGAGCAAAACTCTTAGTGTCACTCAGCTTACAGTGGTTGTGCAGGAAAAAACTCCAAAAAGGAGCAAGATGGTGGGCATAATGCTGCTGTATTTGTGAAAATGCTCAGGTATAACTCTTATGCATTTCTCCAAAATGACATTTCATCTGGATTTGATTTGACAAGACTCCGGAGAGCATTTGTACATCACACTACTCCCTCTCTGTTACCAGACTGCTATTTAACCTCGCCCAGGTGGTCTGGCAGAGATAAGCATAATCTGCAATCACATCTATGCTACACCACAAGACAATGCTGCTTCTGGTGCATTACTCAAAATACCTGCCAGCAGACTAGTGTCAGCTGCTTAAATATGCATCTACAGTGCATTTCTGGCTAAAGCTGTATGCAGAATGGCAGAACTAAACTGAACTGCCACCCTCAGTAAAACTTTATTGGAATAATTTCACATTAGAGCAGTTATGTAACTAGATCCTAAAAACACTGCTTTCTAGAAACACTGTCAAGCACTTATCCTCAACTAACTGATTCAACTTATTTTTAAAAGAGAAGTACCTGGAAATTTTCACCATACAGATTCCTGGAAATCATTGGACTGGAGCAGTTCTTCAACTTGCTCTTGATTTTTTTGAGAATGCCACTTCAGATCAAAATGGTGAAGATATCTTTCCTTGAAAATCAAATCCTTAGGAGATCTAAATAGATGCTGGTTCTTTGAGCAAAGGTAGGTCACTGTTTCTTAGCATCACCTGTAACATCAACACTCTGGACTGGGATCCTACCTGCATGTACTGGAGAGCACTAACCAGTACTTTTGTCCTTGTCTTTTTCTCTGGTAAGTAATAAATGCACTGAAGGGGACAATTTGGGTCTTTTTCATAAGCTTAATAGACAGTTTACAAAGTAAAAAATTAACTGGTTTGTAGGACAGAACACCCCCCACCCCCCACTATTCTGGCATATATCATCATCTCTTGCATTTCAAAACAAAGTATGTCACACTGCCTTTGGTCCGTAAAGGTACCCAGGCTTAAATATGCCTCTGGGCCACCAAACTCCTATTCTTCAATCTAGTCAGATCACCTTCTCCAAACAACTGTCAGAGAACTGAAACACCTTTTATTGGTCTAGGAGCTAATTTTCCTCCAAGTTGCTTTGTTCATATTTAGTTCTACCTTTTGTGGCTGATTTCTTACACATCAGCAAAAAAGATCCATAACAGACCAAACGTCCCATACTTTCTCAAGCAGGATATGAACAAGAATATAAATTTTGCAAAATTACTGACTTTGCCAGCTTCCAAAAAAAAACACATTGGTTTTTTTTTAAGTCCTTGAAAGCATGATTCCCATAATGCAGTTATCAGACAGAGGATTTTCAAGTAATGCTGAACATCAATTATGCTGCAGAGTGTAGAACAAACATTTAAGAGTGGTTTTTATATTAGATGGAGGTGATACAAAGATAACATTAAGGGTTAATATTTTAATATGGAGCCCTAAGGCCAGTCCTGTGACAATCATTGGTTCATGTTGTGTCGTCTTAGCAAAGGCTCTGCAAGTGTTTTAACATACTTAGCATTTTGTGCTACTGGAGTAGAGGAGAATCTCAGCCTGTTCCTAAAACATCCAACTTACTTTAAATAAAACCACTAATATCAGTGGCAATATAGTAAGTTTTCAGCATGTAAGAATTTCCTGCTCCTCTTACACTTGTTCTTTCCTTCAAGTGTTTTTTTGTGGCAAAGATAATCAGCTTTACACAGATATGAATGGCAAAAGTGACATTGCTGTCACCAAGAGAAATCCCTTGAAGCAGAAAGAATACCTCCAGCAAATTTCTGGACAAGAGATGAGAAACAAGCAAAACACAACATGCATTTTCAAAATTCATTCCAGCATGAGAGATACATGTAAAAGATAGCGTCGCATACATTTCAACCCTTGCTTTGCTCATGCTCCCAGCAAAAGAAGTATGCTCACAAGAGAAACAGGTGCAAAGTTTAAGATATCACCACCTCTCACAAGTGGTTATGAAGGCCTGCACCTTAGCACCTTCACAGCTTAGTCAAAACTGCTTTCAAAAGCATGTTTATCTCCAATCACTAGATTTTGCACGGAAACAGCAGGGGTGAGGTGCGCACACTCCACTCCATCAGTTACTCTTAACAGTCCCAGCTGAAGACATGCACTGATAACATATAAAATTGTACCAGCTAGATTTGCCTGGAGCTCATCTAACCTCTCTTCAAGGTTCCACCACGCTCTTAGATCTTACAGAGCCTGAATTAACTAAGCTACACTTTTGCTAATTTCCCAGCATTATCACATGCAGGTAACAGCTCTACTGACACCTCTTATGCTGTTGTAAAAGATCTCTGATTCCTCCTGCTTCCCCACAGTCAGGAGAATTACTTTCTATTTTGGAACCACTGATGCTCCTGGCTGACCTACAAACTTCCTTCAGACCCACAGCTGGCAAAGTCATGAACCCATCACAGGGGACTGCTGATTGTACTACTGTTTACAGAAATAGGTAATGCTTTCCCCCTAGTCAGCCTTTCTATTATTGTGTCAAGTGCTCCAGGAACTGCATCTCATGTCCAGGCCATTTGCTGTGATCCCATTCATGTGAAGAAATGTTAGTATTTGATTTTCTCAGGAAAAAAAAATTGGAAAATAAATCAACACTGCTTGTATATTAACCTGAAGTGAAGAACCCTACACAATTCTGGGGCCAGAAGACACATTAAACTTTGTACTGAGGACAAATTCTTGGATATACATCCTTGCTAATTTTGTTCTTCTGCTTTCAGAAGCAGACAGAAAACTAATCTAAACTCCCCCAGGCAATACACAAGTCACATTCTTCTCCGATTGTTACAGGTTTGTTTTAATGCCAAGTTTCTCTGTTGTTTTCTACGTGGTGCTCCCAGAAGCCCTGAGCACTTTTATCAGCATTGTTAAGACAAATCTTAAATGAGATATATAAAGATCTCTTCATAGGCCCATCTCAACTCCAACTCAGCACTGAGCCTTATATTTACTGGTTTGTTTTGTTTTCACTAAATTTTTTAGGCTGAGCCGCCTTCAGTGTTTTAAGAACTGTCATGAGCATACACACAGCATACATCCCAGTTGGGGCAGGTTGGTGCCCTCTGTACCAAAACTGGTATCTTGGACAATCACAAAAAAATCAGTCAGCATACTCAGGCTACCCTGTGAACCCAGACAATGACTCAGGCTTTCAAAAAAATAGAAGCAGAAGACTGTGGTTATCTGGTAATGCAGAGCTGCCTGGTCTCATCCTTCCAGCCAAAGGCCTGGGTGCCTGTCCCTTTTCTTTCTGCCTTTGGAGTGCAGGGTTGCAGGCACTTGCCAGCTCAGGTCTGAAAGCAGAATTACTGCACCGGAGTGACAGAGTACTGGAGCCAGTAAGCTGTGCTGAGCTCCTGCTCTGCTCCTCTGCTCCAGCTGGCTTAGACCCAGACAGCTCAAGTTCCTCTGAGTGTCACTTCCCTCCAGATTCTGGGGCCAGCACAGGCAGAGGCAGGCCAGATCTGTTTGCATACAGGATCTAAGTTGTCTTCCTGTTGTGTGAAGCAGAGCAAACAAAGATGAAAGGGATGGCAGCTGGAATGACACAGCTTTGTAGAGATTCCATAACCATGTACGCTTTTCCTGTATCTGGAAAAAAGGAGACACTTTTCAAGCATTTTGCACTTGTATAACGCTGCTAAGTAAAGGGAAATTCACCCACCCTGCAACTTTAAGAGCCTGCAGCTGCAGAGTATAAGCACAGAACAGTAAGCAGTTTACTTATCCACTGCTACTTTCCTCATGCAACAATTCTTTCTCCCTACTGGAACATTTTTACCTGCTAAGAAGAATTAGCAGTAAGCTAGAAAACAATCAAAAGAGCTTTTTTCCCTCCCCTTCACTTTCTGCCTGCAGTGATTTAGAGAAAGTATGATTTCTTTGAGGAAAATAATCACAATCTGAAGCTGCTGTACTAACTTCTGGTTAATACCACACGAAAGCATTCAGGGAGCTCCTCACCCACTTCCTTCAAAAGTCTAGAGGACAAGAAAATGAAAGCATATGACACGGTCAGAGATGAATGAGGTACATCTAACATTCATGCCTTTCTCTGAACAATCTGGGCACTCTGAAGGATGGTCATTCTTCTATTGAATCATGATGCAAAATTATTTCTATCTCACTGACATGCTTTCTGTACAGTTGCCTAAATATGTTCCTTGTAGGAATTCAGTTTGCTTTCATTTGAGATTATAAATAAGAAGAGAAACCAAAGCAATAAGAATTACACAAATTTAAGTATGTGCTTTTATTTTTTACTTTCATGGCACATTTCTATTTGTAAACATTAAATTACCAGTTCCATTCTTCTTATGTTAAAATAACTACCAGACATTTGAGAAAATTACCTGAGATTTAAAAAAAAAAAAAAAAAGAGAAAAAGATCTGGCACCTTTTACCTTACTCACATACAGTACCATTTTAGGAAGACTTACAAAAGGGAATGTTTTCCAAAATAGGACAGTTTTCTTTTGACTATAAAGATATATAAAATACATCAAAACACCATAGAATGATCAGCCTTATTCAGAGGATGTGGAAAGTCACCATTTCAAGCAATTCCATTAATGCATAGCTGAAACACTGCATCAGTCCTGCAGCAGCATGATATCCACGTTGTCATGAACGCCTTGTAGAAGTAGCTCTCCTTGATAAGTGACAATCTTCCGTCGTTTTGCAGCCTTAAGAGTTCCCACCAGGGCTTCAAAGAGGTTGGCACACTTTTCATCAGCAAACAGGACACCAAATTTCACGCTCACTTGTCCATCGGCATCTAAATCAAAGATGTAATGTGAAAACACATGCAGATTTCCTTTTAGTTAGGAGATTACTGGGGAAACAAGGTGACACAGTCAGAACACTGAAAGTAAATCCCATTGTGTTTCCCAATTTATTGGGGAACATATTATAAATGCTGATGATAAACGGTAGGCAGAACTCCTGCCTGGTATAACTTTCCCTTTTCTTCCAGAGACTCATATCAAGGACCACACATCTGCTATGTTTACTTATACTGATGACTTTCTGAAACCTATGACAAGCACAGGCTACTGAATCTCTTCAAAGCACAAGCAGAAAATTAGTTTTAAATAATTAAAACCCTAGAATCCTAGATTATCTCAATTTGGAAGAGACCCATAAGTATCAAGTCCAATTCCCTGCTCCTTTTTACCTAAATCTAAACCATATATTTTTTTTTTCACATTTTTATTTCACTCGTTAGTATTTGAGGTTCACATTGAAAAGGCTGCAAAGTGAACTCATTTCTCAAACAAAGCAAGAATTTTAAAATATTTGTTAAGGTTAGTGAGGTTACTCCTAAAAAGCAGATGCAGTCATACAAAACACGACATACATATCCCTTTAGGTTTTGAAAAACCAGTGGAACTGAACAAATGGCACTAAAACCGACATATATGAGCAGCTAGTACATCCAAAAACTGCATAAATAATTGTAAGGAAAGAGGAGTTTCAGCAATAAGAAACAATCTTAAGAGAAAACCAAGGTTAAGGAAGGTTAGGACTACACCGATAACTCCTGGATTAGTTTTAGGAATACAGATCAATTTCTTCCAAACAATACATTCATGAACAGAATTGAAGTGTGTGAATTTTGAAGTACAAAAGTTATCAAGGAAGGAGGTGGAAGGAAAAGGCGGAACCGTCTTCTGTGATCGCTGTAGTGAGTATTGAAAACCAAAAGAAAAGGTGAATCTTGCTGGCGATTTTAGTGGGAGCAGGATTTCAGGCCTACATCCTCCCTGCTGCAGAGGCTCAAATGTTTAACTTCATAACAGAACTAGTTTAAAAGATGGGACACAGGCAGTACCATACAGTCCAACATTAAGTGCATATGCAAGTTTTCAGGTTACCTGAGCCTCCTTAATTAAATTTGCCAAGTTCTTAGGTTGATATAACAGGACTACATCTGTATGAAATGTATGTCATATACATACATGCATCTGTACATCTGTACAGTCAAAGATATTAGAATACTTACTTTTGGTTCCCAGCCGCCGAATCTCCTCCACTAAGAGGCTAATTTCATGTTCCACGTTCATTGTGGTCTACAAGTCAAATAAATTTTTAAAAAGTTATTAGGAATCCTGTAAATATCCTTGCGCTGTTCTGGCCTGTAATCTGTTCTTTAGGAATGGCACACTTTGTAAATTCCAGTAGTCTGTTAACACATGACTACAGGATAATCTAAGATTTTAGTCTTGAACAGATAAAGAGCCTCTGCACCTCCACATTTGAGGGGAAGTGAACAGAAACTACAATCTTGGTGTTTAGAATGTATCTCAAAATATGAAAGATGTGGGAAGGTCAAGGAGGAGGAGCCTTGCTTGTTATAAAGAATGAGCTTAAACTGCCACAGGACCAGAGCAACTCTTTAACATCTCAGGCCTTCAGGGGCTTTGCAACTTTCCATCAACAGCCTCAATTAAAATGGAACATTTGCCCTTAAATTCCTCTCTGGGATATGTGGTAGATTTGGTTTTTTAAACCATACCACAGTTTTCCACATATGCTGGCAAGATACTGCAGACATTCAGCTGGTTACAGCAGGTCTACACACACCATGTCTGAAAGGACAGCAGCTCCTCCATACATGCTACTAAGAGCAAAACCGATCCAAACTACGCAAGTGACCTAAGGCAGTCAACATTTGTTTTCACTCATTGTGATCCCAAGGAACTGCCAAACATATCCTGGACACCTCTTTGCTGTGAAACACAGCAATTTTCACCAGTGTACACCAATGCCGTGCAACAGTTTAGCCATACGCAGCTCAGCATGGGGCAACACTACAGTCACACAAAATGCTATTTGGCTACAAAGCATCCAAGGTTAATAACTGCAGACACTTGAAAGGTGTTTTGTGATCTAAGCTGTACAAAGCAGCATCAATACAATGAAACCTTCAGACGTTGAACTCCCTAAGCAAAATCTTTGGCATTGGGGTAAGCACAAGAAACTGGGCCTCACAGACAAAGCAAAGCATCAAATGTAGCTTCAACAGGTGCCAACAATGCAGCCTGGAACAAAAACCATTGAAAGCTTCTGGAGCTGAGCACTGTCTAAAAGGTGGTCACCAAGCACCAAGACCCACTCTATTGTTCAAGAAGCCAGGATTTCTGCACTGGTACATAAATGGAATTAAAAAATTGACATCTGGATGCATCACAAACACTCCCTAAGAGAAAAGCTTCCCCTCCTTTCTTTTTTTATTGAGTTAAAATAGGTAAGAGTGACATATTTCCACCTCTTACAATAACCCCTTAAAATTCATCCAAAGGGCAAAACCCCCTTTTGCACATGCATCTGATTTCTAGATCCCAAATTCACTTGCAAAAAATCTGTCTTTTTAAAATGCAAAACTGAGCAAGCTTAACTATCAGCATGGGTTTTGGGCAAAGTCCCTTTCAAATTACAGTTTCATCGCTAACACGTGGTAACAGCAACAATCCAGAGCTGCAATTGCCTTAGGTGAACTCCCAGATTTTGTTTAACTCAGCCCTAAAGAGATTGTCATCACCAAGGAAAATACGATCCATGTATTAGAAAGCTTACATTCTCATTATTAATTTGTCAGACTGCCAATTTTAATATTGGTCATCACAATAGCATAATTAGCTTCTCTTTAAAAATGTCCTTTTCACTTTCAAGGCTCTTTTTTAGCGAAGTTCACATTAATTTAATATTATTTTCCCTCATACACGTATACCATCAATTTAAATAGCAATATTTAGAATGAAAAAAATTGAATTCTACATTATTAGGGCAAGACTTTTGAGAGAAGTATGCCTATGCAAAGAGTAAGGAAGTAGGGAAGGAAGTATTGCAATACTTAAAATACTTAAATCTTTATATTGCCACCTACTCAACACACCAACTATCAAAGTGCATTACAACTGTTAATCTGTAATATTTCTGACGCCAATACACCGCTGGAAGCCAGCGTGGTTTTTCACGACGTGGCATGAAAACTAAACTTCTCCTTATTTGGTGGGAACGCGCCGAACCGCTGCGAGCGCTCACACATCTGTCACCCACCGCGTCGACCCCTCCCCTCGCAGACACCGACGGCTCCTCGGCGGGGCCGCACCGGGAACACAGCGCGGTCCCCTTCCCACACCCGTCGGGATCCGACTCCCGCCGCCGCCCGCGCAGGAAGCACCGGGAAAGGGGCCTCGCCCCGGGCCAGCGGCAGCCGCACCCGCTGCCTGGGCAGCGCCTCCCTGCCCCTGGGGCGCAGGGGTGGAAGCACGGCGGCCCCCGACCCGCTACCCCCCGCTACCACTCACCNGGGCGAGGGGGCGGGCGGCCGTAGCCCGGCCTCCGCCGGGGCCGGGCCGCCTCCCGGGCTGAGCTCCCACCGCCCCGGGGCGGTGCTCCCGGCCATCTTGGGCGCTGCCGGTGGCGGACGGAGGAGGGGTTTTCATGCCCTGCTCTCGCTCCCCGCGTTGTGCCAGGGCTAAATTCTTCCCGTGGCAAGGGCGTTATTAAGTTGTTTTTTTAGGTAAAACGCCTTCCAAGGCCAGCAGCTTCCTCTCTTCCAGTGGGTCAGCCTTCAGTAATGCACTGAGTTCGTTCAGTCTCTTTCTGTCACCGTACCACAACCCTTGCTCTCCGTTTGTGCTGGCTTCCCGGGTTGACATCGTGCCATGTTCTCTTCCTATGCCCCCCACGTTTATTTACTTCTAGAAAACCCGTCTTCTTTCCAAAGAAAACGAAGGAGTTAGGTTAATACTAATTAACTTTGATAAAGTTGTGTTGTGATTTATCTGTTTTTTTCATTCAGCACCCATATCCTTGCACTCTGCACTGCAGAAAGAATGCAGTTTACTTTTTTATGTCTTGTATCGTGGCATTTGCTACTGGTCTTGTCCCTCTCACTTCCTCTTGGCAGAAATATTTATATCTTCGCTCAAGGACTTGGGCATTAAAGCTGAGTTGCATTAACTCCTACAAAGCAACGAATCTGCCGCCAACCCCCTAGTCATAGTCAAGGCTCGCACCAAACCTCTCCAGAAAATTCACACTGGCACTGCTGAAGGCGTTGCAGTTCCCAGCTGTCTCTCCCACCTCTTTATCAGGCATGACTGCCCTTAAAGCAGAGTTGATATGAGAAACTATTTCCAGCCCTTGCACTTCACATTTTCATGCACTAGATTCTAAAGGTGAGGCTGAGATACTTTCTCAGACTGTGAGCTGTACCAGTTAGGGCTGGTCCCTTATTACATTCTCCTATCCGTGGTGTGGGCGTGAATAAATAGCTAACAGCACCTTAAATGACTGAAGCTATCTGCTAGGGCTCGAACCTGCAACTAGATAAATTGATTTGCACAGGGGAAATGATGCCAAGATGATCACATTTTTATCACTCCAGGGATCGTAGTCCAAGCCCATTGCTTTTCCCAGGGATTTTTTGATGATGTTTTCAGGAAAATGCTAGCTTTTCCTTAGAATAATCACTATGTATCAGTGACAGAATATTTGGTTGGTCAAAAAAAAAACAAACCCATGCTACTTTCTGCTCGAGGAACTATATATTCATCAAGTGATAGCATATCAAAACATTTTCCGGAAGAGATTAGCTGTATTTTGCATCAATAAGGAGTGCTCTTTTCAAAAAACAGACCATGATACTTCAGAAGACAAGTTAAGATTAAAAGGGCTACATCCTTAGTTGCTAATGAAGTAAATTACATTTAAATCTGAGTTGAATCAAAAGACAGTAAAAATTCCCAGAAAAATGTAGTATCTAAAGAGCCCTGATGCTCTGTGGATGTGATGCCATTATACACATACTGCTTTTCTGAAGGTCTTCGTTTTGTTGGCCAGCACAATGCTAAATACTACAGCAAAAAAGGGTAGTTTTTAAAGATAAATCTGAAATAAACCTTTTAAAAGGTAATCTAAGTAGTTTGTTAGCAAATATGGTGAAGATTTTTGTTATTTACCAATATACAATAAAAGTGGTTGTCTTCTGGTTTTATTATTAACAACATGCTTTCAGTTGCACATACCCTAGATTTCTTAATCATCAGAACACCATTACACTTGCACAAATAATGTAGGCCTTTGCTCTGCATAATGTGATTGTTCTTATGGATAATTTATATTTGATTGAGTAATAGTTTGTGACTTTTCAGACCAAAAGTATTATCATTATGCTGTTGAAGAAATCTGTGTTAAAAATTCTTTTTGGTTTTGAATCATAAATCCTAATTTATAAGAAGCAGATCAACTATACATCTAAGAAAGATGAATGAACATCTGTAATTCCTTATTTTCTTTTAACTCTTATTTTTTTTTAACTCAATAATTTTTTTTAATTCTGTCTTTTGAAAAGCAAGTGTTTTACCCAAGTATTGGTCCCCAGGTACAGAGGAGATTATCAAAACACAGGATGCTTTCCTTACTATTTGTTTCCTTCTTAGTCATTTAATGTTAAAATACTTTTAAGTAAAAAAGAAATAAGAAACGTCTGTTACCATAAAAACTAAGGGAAGAGTGATGCTGCCCAAGTATGAAAATTAGCTACGCAGCATCAGACCTAAGTGACTGATTATGTCATTCCAAGGGCAGCAGCAGTGAGCAGGAAATGTGAAAATTATGGAGATGGTGATTTTCAGTCATTCTACTTACACAAAATGATACTTTTTTAAAAGAAAAAGAAGTGCAAAATTGTCCTTTACAAGCTCTCAGGACAGACATGGAAATATTGCTCATATATATTTCATATGACTGGTGAAGGTCATCATCAGACTCGTAATTCATTATGCATTTTTGCTGCATTTATTAAAAGTGCTCTCTATTTACTAAAAGAGATTTTGCCTTAAAACAAACTATTCTAATTTGGCATCTCACTTCGTTGCTTCTGTCCCCCCAGATGCACAGTTTTATGTGAAGGCAGACAAACAGAGGAATTAGACAAGATGTATCTTGAGAACACCACAGTAGACATACTGCATCTGATCAAACCATCGATTAACTGGACACTTTGCCTCCAGCAGTGACCAAGAGCAGGCATTTGGAAAACAGTAAAATCAATGAAATCTCTTGGTTTCTTTCCTGGCTTTTATTGGAGCAAGTAAGTATTACATCTTCCCCTTTCTTCACCACATTCAATGCCTTTCCATGTTGCTGATCCTTCTTGTTTCTCTTTATAATTTTTCAAATAATTCTGTGTTATTTTCTGGGATTTCATTAGTAGAACTCAGTAGTGTTACTCAGTGCATGTGTATAGTATATACAAAGACATAAAGATGTTTTCTGTTTTGTTCTCACTTCTAATAATTTGCAACATTTTACTTGCCATTTTGAAAAGTGCTAAGCACTGCTCACAGTGGTGTAAAAAATTATTTCCAAAGTGGTAGCAATTAATTGTTCTTTTACAGATAAGTGGAATTATTTCCCCCACAGTGCACTACTTTGCATTTTTCAGTATCATCAGCTGTTTCACTCTGTGATTTAAAATAGGATCACCTAAACTTTGTCACCTTTTTTCCCATGTCTTCAATGACAGCTTTGAACAGCACAGGTCTAAGCAGAACATACTGGCCATCAGTCGATCATCAGCTCTAACTTTTTGACTCCTCCTACCTTTCAGCTGTTTATTGATTCTGAATAGAGCCTGTCTTCTTACCCCATGAGAAATTAGTTTTGTAAAAAAATCCCACTTCTTTTATGTTTACTGAAGGAAGCACAAAAGCTGTCTTGCGCACAGAAATTAGTTTTGTAAAAAAAATTGTAAAAAATTAGTTTTGTAAATATTGTAAAAATATTTAATGTTTACAGTAAACATGTTATAAACATCTTATTGTAACAGGTTTCTCCGGAGACAAGTGTGTAACAGCGCATGGCCAAGACTGAAAAACGTAGGAGAAAGTCACAAGGTCATTTGCTAGGTAATGGCCATTTTAATGTTTTCTAGCATATATTAACTAAATATTCTCATTTTACTAGTATATGTTGGTAACCCATGCTGTTCTTGTTTAGTACAATACTGTTCTCTTGAATTTTTGTTTGTATTATATTTGCTTGTAATTAGGCAGACACATGCATCATGTGTGCATACACAGTTTTCTCTTGAGATCCTCCCCAGCTAAAAACCATTAGAACTGACACTATGATTTGCAGATTTCACTGTTAGATGAGATCATCTTAACAGTCTTCTTACATACTCCAGGTCTTACTGTTGTCTTCCAGCACATTTTTGTTTGACATGTTGATTTAGAAGAGACATGAATTCCTGCTGCATGTGCTTGTGTCCCATCTCTTTGCTTTAATACCAGTAACTTACACCTGTGCAAAGTGTGAGGTTCTCCTTACTGTTTCCAAAGCTAGAAGCAAACTGTAGTGCTTTGATTCAAACAGGAGTGTGCATAAGTGTCTTGTCTTAGTCCGCTCCCATCATATATGTGTGTCATCAACCTGCCATGAGTCACTTCTCATCATGGGTGTGCTGTATTACGCAACCCTCTGTAGGGTTATGACTCAACATGAAGTTTTAAAGCCACTTCAGCCAGGCTAAAACAGGTCTTANCCGGGGCCAAGCGAGCTTGGACAGTGGCAGCGAGGTCCTCAGGACGTAGGTGGATCGCCTTACAGGGCTAACGGGTTCCACCTGCCCGGGGAGTTTCCCCGACCGGGAATCGAACCTGGGCCTCGGCAGTTACAGTGCCGTATCCTTAACCACTAGACCACCAGGGGCTCCCAGTGTGCGTAAGTGTCTTGTCTTAGCCCAGTCCCATCATATACATGTGTGTCATCAACCTGCCATGAGTCACTTCTCATCATGGGTGTGCTGTATTACGCAACCATCTGTAGGGTTATGACTCAACATGAAGTTTTAAAGCCACTTCAGCCAGGCTAAAACAGGTCTTAAAAAATATGTCTTCATATGATTTAAAGATTTCAAATGGTAGAGGATCTACTACATTCCTCGTTCCCATGGATTTTGTAGTACCACAGAAAAAGTAAAGTATCTTTTTTCTAGAACATGACAGGGTCCTTGGGTGCAATGAGAAATTAGAACCCACTACAAGTCAATGCTGTTACAGAAATCTGAGGGGAATAAGCAATATTCAGAGAGTATGGATATTAGAGATAGTCAGAACAACTGTATTTTTTAAGACAAGCCAATCAACCAGGAAAATAGCACTCTCTTATGAATTCCATATTCAAAGCATCTTCATAATTTTCAGTCCGATCATTGTCTTACTTGCCTGCTCTCTCTGTCTTAGGTCAGCAGTTATTTCAAGGGAGAAAATAATTTTACCAAAATGAAAAGCATAACGATGCTCTGAAAAACTTTCCATGAATTTGTCTGCAGAGCCATATTTTAAAATATTAATTGTATAGGCTCATGGCTTTACTTTTCCTATAATGACCAAAAAAGCCCAAACCAAAACAGAAAACAGAAGAAAAAACCCCAGTTTCTACTTTTTACTCTCTCAGTGTGTTGAAAAAGTAACCTAACAAAACATAAACATTTCTTTTAATGTAAAAGCAAACACACCAGCCTCAGAACAAGAGAGACTGTAAATGCAGTGACTGTTGACAGTCTTGGCACTTGAATGAGCACTTCCATTGAGGTAAATGGAATGATTCAGTTTTGCTGTTACTCACTGGTGTCTGTTCAGGAGAGGGGACTCATTTCACGAACGGCCTCGGTGCATCACACCCTTCTTGTTTTTCACTAGATGCCTCAAACAATGTAATGCTGCTTCTTCCTAAATTTAGCTTGTATATCTTTGCTACAGTGGAATAGAAAAGAGAAGGAGTACTTAAAATCTTGAAGTAAATCACCTAAATTACTTGCTCTACATCTAAGCCAAGAGTAAACCTCTGCATGGAATAACAGAAGGATGCTGTATCAGTACAGGCTAAAAGACTGGGCCCATAATGTTTGTTATACAGCACACACTGTAAGAGGAACTATGGGATGACCCTAACCATGTGTCTGAGAGTAGTTACTTGAAAACTGTAAGACTGAGCTCAAAGTGTCCTTAAATAGGCACAAAGTCAGAATTAGTCGAGGTGTTATTTTGAGCTTGGTGATGCTTTTCTGCACAAGAGGATGTGAAGTAAAGAGGATGTGCAGTAATGTCTTGAGGGAGCAGAGTATCAAAAATTGTTTGGAGACAGTTTACAAAGAGACAAAGAAATATATAAATAGCTGATAGTATTTAATGTGTTACATACTGTTCTTTGCTGTAACAGCTGAATATTTGAGAGAGAGGAACATGAAGACTAATTATTTTCTCAGATTCCTGATATCAAAAAATCTCATGTCACAAGGAAACAGAGTACATCTCCTGATCCAGACAGCATGGTAGCAGCTGACTAATCCAGTCCCTCTGTCCTCTTGTTTGCTGTGTGTAATGAAAAAAATCACCTCCTCTTCTCCCTTTCCCTCTACAGATATACATACACATGCTGGTATTTTGGGGACTTTTTCAGAAAACCAAAAATAGAGGCTTTGCATGAAAGATAATAAATAATGGCAGCAGAGATGACAGTTACATTAATATGGAATTACTATTCACATCCACATCAAATGCAGCTCTAGGTGTAATATCTTTATTTATTGCTTTCTTATAAATTTCCTTCCTAAAGCTCATGCATTTATAATGACTCATGACACAAGTACATCAAATCTTTTCCCGAAGAAAATCTTATTGAAATGGAACTGTGGATTCACATTTGTCAGAATGCAAGCATGGTTCACAGAAGTTTACAGCTGGCTAAAAAGAAGGAAGAAATCTTTCTTTATTACTAAATTAATAAACGTTAATAATCACTTAATGCAAGATTCCTGTTCATAAGCATTTTTAGGGATAAACTTGTAATTTTTTTTTTGTCTACATGCCAGGTTCTTAGCTGAAAAACTGTGCTTAAGGTGCATGTTGGATCATCTGAATCTGATAATATTTGCAATTGCACTCAATTTCTAACGTATTTTGAAGTCACATACAGAAGCATTTTATTGGTGCCTGCATATGGGGAAGTGTCTTTTTTAGCATAAGATTTATATAAAAACTGCCTTTTAGGAATTCTCTTCTGGTTTCATGATACCATGCCAGCACTGAAATCCAAATGAGGTTGAAATTTGCATGCCATCAAGCTTTATTAATTTCACTGGCTCTGCAGCCACAAGTCATTTGATCCTAAATAATTTGATTTCATTATGTTTGAAACTGCAACAGGGAACAACCATGAGCTTCCCACCATGGCTTCCTGCAGAGTGTGTGGTCTGACCTATTGACCTAATAGCACAGGAGAAATTTCTGTCACAATGTAGCAGGTTAAACTGTATGTTGATTTCAAAGAGTTAACAAATATCCACCAGAGAAGTACTATGACAATATCAATTTACACTCTTAAACACACAGTATGGTTTGATTACAACCAAAGTGTTATGAATTTTTCATCTGCAAAGTTAATTGTAATTGAGAATCACAGGCTTCTAGGGTAAGTCTTATCCTTTTTTATTTTTCCTCATGGAAATCATGTCTGAGCATCTCTGACCTATTGAAGAAGCTTAGATTTAAAAACATAGTTAAGAAAAAAAGATAGAACCATCTTCCTGTTTATCTTCCTATCCTGTAGTTATCCTACGTAATTGTGTTACATATATATAAATAATATCTGCTTCTGAAGACATTGTGATGTCATATTTTGAAGAAAATGCTATTTGTTCTGTGTCACATAAATAGCATAAATGAAATCCCACTTCTTTTATGTTTACTGAAGGAAGCACAAAAGCTGTCTTGCACACAGACAAGTGTTTTCTTCATGAACGGTTACAGAAGGTTTCCAATGCACTGCCTCTGAATCCAAGTCTTCCTTAAGCAAGTTTAAACCAGCTTCAACTTCCTCCCATTATTAGGAACCAGCATATTACTCCATTTTAAACAGTTAATCTCCATTTTCAATATAAAATAATATTAGATGACATGAAAATAGGCTTCTGATGGCCAGCAAATTTGGCAGAAATTATGGTAATGAGTGAGAGGGCTGATGATTCCAGAATTTGTGTATCTATTTCCGCTCAAAAATCCAGAAATATCTGTAATTACAGTGCTAACAGGAAACAGAAGTTGGAGGGGTAGGTTTGTTGTTTTTCTTTTTAGACAATCAGTTGCATCATAGACCAAGTGAAATATGTCAGTGTAAGTAATAATTAGTTAACAGTGTTAACTAACACAAAGGGTCAGTATTACCAGCTTCTCATAATAGCAAATATTCATCAATAAAGACTTGGTACATCAGTTAATTTTTACTATGGATCAAAATGTTTCCATCACAGAGGAAAACAGAAGTTGGAAAGACTAGTATCTCACACCAGAAGAAATGCAGGCATTTTTTCATTTACTAACTTTCTAAGGAATATACACATCCTTTTTTTTGTTACTGGGAAATAGAGCTTATGTGTGTTCCCAAGCTAAAAACTGACTGCACAGGCTATTTTTCTCACAGGTCAGATGTGAGGAAACAGGGCCATTTCACTTCCTTCATAATGTCTGTATAAAGAGAAGAGGAAAATGGGACCAGACCTATTGTTCTTGCAGTTTCCTGCCTCATTTTCACTATGTCTCATTCAAAAAATCAAGGGTTTGCCACTTCGAGTGCATCATCACTATTTAATGTATTTTGTTATCTAATTTTATATATATGTGTGTGTGTGTGTGTGTATGGGTTTTGCAGTATACAGATGATATCAGAAAAGACTTTATTGATAAAAAGGTTGTATGTCAAAGGTAGCTGCTTTTTTTCTTTTATGTAATATATAGTAGCTCTTAATAATAAGTGGTCTCTCTCTTCCAAGATAGTAAGATCAAACTGCACAATAAATCTTCCCCAAAAATCTCAATAAACTACTTTTGGGTTTCTTTTTTCTCTGCTATATTTCCTAAGTCTTCATTCAATTGAGTGGCTAGAGTACAATCATCAAATATAAATAAGAGAAAGGTTGGAGTTATAGAATCATAGACTCCTTTAGGTTGGAAAAGACCTCTGAGATCATCAAGTCCAACATTATGAAGTACATTTGGTGCACTCTTGGCTATCCTGGTCCCAGGCTTTTTGCCAGGGCTGCAACAATTCTCACTAGAATGAACTGGGAAGTGGGAAAAGAAATTTCTGTTCTCACTCAGCAGTGAGCTGTAACTGGAGATCTGGGGAAGCAAGCATGAGCCCACTCTGTGCTCCTGGTAAGCCCTTCTTTACTGTCGGGTGCTATTTCTTCCAATGATACGTCATCCTCCATAAAGGAATTGCAGGGATCATGCCTGAGGCTTTCCCTCACTGTCTCTCACTGTCATCTGTAAGACACCTATAAAAAGAAGCACTATCTGGACATTTCCCACAAAGAAGCCTCCATGGGTCAGGAGAGGAGGATGAGATAGCCTGCTACTTTCTAGCTCTAGTTCAGGCTAAGAGATCTAGGATGCCACCTTAGCCAGGTAACAGCAGTGCTTGGATTCCTAAAAAACTCAGTGTTGCCTTTTATCACAACTGGTTTTTTATCTATTGGGGAGTACAGAAAAGATACCAATTTGGGACACAGCCTTGCAGTCAGAGGGTTAGCTGTACATTCTGATAACTTCCTAATTATTTTCTATAAGAGAGCTATACTGCTCTTAGCCTGAAAGAAAAGGCACATGGGAAGAGTAATGATGCAAAGTTCTGGTTTTTCTTCACCTTTTATTTCATATTCCAGTATAAGAAAGATATATGCTTCATGCACTCAAGAACATTCTCTCTCCTCTGTCAAAGACACAAATCCTGGCAAATGACTTTGGTGGAAAGCACACAAAAGTTGACAGTTCCATGAAAAAATGTGAGGATAGCAAAAGATGCAATCATCTTTCTTTATTTAAGCACATATATTCATTCCATCCTGCCAGTTTGTGACACACTCATTTCAGGATTAATTTAAAGAGCTATAAGATCTGAACTTTTTTTCCTAAAGAAACAGTGAGAAATAAAGTACTTGGCAATGATTCCACTTAAATTCTGAAAGCTGTAACACTGTGTAGGCTTAGCCCCAATTCTACCAAATACAGTCCATCTAAAATGACTGGAACAGAACATGATGTTACAAAAATAAAGAAATTACATTTCTTTAGAACACTTGAATGTGTGTTAATTAAGTATATTTCCACTCTGCTCTGGGTTTAGTTCAAATAGCACTTATTGATTTTACATTACAGGACTGTCATTAGCACTTGCTAACTGAGGCAAGTTTAGCAGGAAGTTCTGATGGTAAGAGCTTTTCTTCAGGAATTATTTATACACTAACAGGAAAACTACATCTTTCTTCTCTGCCATCTTGAGTCTCTTAATGCAAACAGAAGAAGTTTCAGTTCTGTGTATGTTGTGTATATCTTATTGTCAAAATCAAAAAACGGGGTCTGTGAATCAAAATGGTAGTACAATGAAAATGCTGCCATATTTCTAAATCAGTTTCTGCTCCCAAGTATACTAATGTAAATGTAAAGTTATACTCCACACTGTGATGGAATTATTCTAGCTTTTATAACAATATAGGTAAGCTGGGGACATGGAGGTGAGGTCAATGAGCTAAACTGGGGATTTGGCTGTGGGGGTCAGGGTCAGTTTCGAACAAGCTGCTGGAGGGGCAGATATAGCCAAGGCCAACCTCATCCCATGGGATCTGCCTTCATCTCACATTCTGCTGCAGGCCCTGGCTGGAGCTGCAGCCCCACTACACTGCTGCCCTGCATGTCCCTGGCCATGGGCTGGTGGTCCAGACCACCCAGCCCTGCTTGCTGCCCTGGCCGGGGGCAGCAGGATGGGACCTTTGTCAGCAAAGATGACTTTGTCAGCACTGCCTGTCTTGTCATCATGCTCGGATCCTGGCTTCCCTTGCTAAGCTTTCAAAACAAATGTGGATAGAGATGTAATTGGAAATAGATCTTCAAAATAAGGCAAGAGGTTCAGAAGAAAAAAAAAAGAGAAAAACATAAGACAGGGGACAGAAAAGAAAATAACATAAATATTAGAAAGTGTGAAGATGTAAGAGTCTGGAAAACATATTAAAGCAAAGCTATATATATATAGAGAGAAGGCAACCTTTAATTATCAGATTCCTTCCTACAGACACCACAGATGGAGCATAGAGCATCTTAATCTCCCTCCCATACCTGACTGAAGCATCAGAGAAATGTCACAACAGTGTTTTTTAACAATTGAAACATATTTGAAAGCACATGGAGGTGTTTTTGATCTAGAGGACTCTAAGAAAAAGAAATAAACTACATTATTGCTATCTTAAACAAATGTAAGACACAGACAGAGTTTTATATTTTATTTATCTTAACATACCAAGAACAGCTCACATCACCATGGACAAAAAAGGAAGAGACTAAAATCCTTGGGAAACTGATATTGATGGAAAACAGCTAAAAGAACAGGCTGAGTCAAATTTTGACCAGGAGGGACAATCACACTGTGAAATAACAAACATGGGAATCCAGAATCAAGAAGGTACCAAAGCACAAGGAAAAGGCAAGCTGGAGTACAAAACCCATGACTACCAATATGGTGAAGGATTGTATTGCTGGCTGTGAGGAAAAAATATGTAGAAAAAAAAGGTTAAAGGAGAAAATTAAAAACCTTGTGTAACTGATTGTAACTGAAAAATCTTTAGGTAAAAAATAGTAAGATGTAAACTAAAATATAAGTGAAGTGGACAAGGATAGATACATATATATACACAGCTAAAAGCAGGGAACAGAAAAAGAAAGGAGAGTTTAGTATATATGCAATATGGGAGAGACATGAAATTTTGCTTTCAGCATTCCTTTCCACCTTGTAACCAATTTCTGACAAATTCAGTAATGTGCCAGAAGTTTCCTGAAGTAGCCATTAACAACCCTCCCAGATGGAGATCATTATTCAGTGGAATACTGAGGAATAATTATGAAGAAATAATGAGGAATAACCCCAACAGGAAGGGATAACATCCTATTCTAACAACAAGTTACAGTGCACTTCCACATTCAGGGAGCAAGAGGAAGGAGTAAAAAGTATGAGAACAATGAGAACTGCTTAAGAATCCAGGGAGATGGGATATGAGTAAATAAAGGTAGAGAGGGGGGTTAAAACTGTTTTCAGACTAGCTGGGACTTCAGTAATGAAAATTTTAGGGCTTTAAAAGAAAGATATTGAAGGACTACAAAGGTAACCCAAATAATTAAGAAAAAATAATTTTAATATAGCCTTATATGACTTCAAGGAAGTTGTTATCAATATAAAAATAATTTTATGAATAATTATGTATGTTAGTGTCAAAAAGTACAAACAAAAGTTAAATTATCTTACCACTCCTGACTCTACAAAATTATAGAGATTATATTTATAAATGAGAATGTAGGCATTGTCACGAATAATCTGTAAATAAATATAACAACAAGACTAGATGGATTTATAGTTAAATGTTGTAAGGCTCTAAAAGGAATTTTAATTTTTATAAGAGACTTATTTGATAGTATCATGTAAGGAAAAGACATCCTTTCCTTTTGGAAGAAACAAAGATAGTTTTAAAATCTAAAGAGAGGTGGTATTTGACCAGCTGCTCATGCTTTTGAGTTGCTGAGGTAAATATGAAAAGTCACTCTGCCTTCAATACATCCTGTAAAGGAGTTCCTCTCTGGAAACTACCAAATACATGTAGCTCTGCTGGAGTGAGGGTAGGTGCCTCCACCTTTGAGATGCAGAGATGAAATCTCATATAGAAATCTGCCAAAATCATAAAGGAGTAAAGGTTGTCCCTTTCCAGTATCTTTTACTTTGATTGCTTTAACCAAAAAATGTTTCCTTTAGAGGCTTTCATTTGCCTGCTTACTCCTTTCAATCAATTGATGTATTTGGATGACAGAGAAAAGGGGTCAATTTTTTAAATATGTGCAATTTTTCCAAGTACCATGATAGATACAGACAAATTAAATGTTTAAAGGAGAGACTGGAGAAATTTGGTGCAATAGCAAATGATATAAAAAAGATATTATTCATTCTGCACTGTAGATGTCTTCAGCCAGGAACCTTCTTCAGCCAGGAACCCATACACATTTCAGTGGTGACACAACACACTATAGAGGCTGCTGATGAAGACATTATTATTTTTCCTTTCAGGCTGTGCCTGCACAGAGGTGCAGGAGGGACCAGAATGACCTTATTTTGATGAGTAACCACATTGCTTTAGATGCACCGTTTACTTGATGAACACTCTTGCAAAGGTGCTCTCCTTATAGTGAAGGAAAAGAACAACACCTCCATCACTGTTACTATCTGATCCATGGCTCTGTATGGAAAGGATTTTTTCATCCATCATGGAAAATTTCAGTCTTAAATGTAGGATGCCCTTCTGATGGAGAAACAATCCCAGCAGGACTGGTAGAACTGGTAAGTTCTTTGAAATATAGATGCCATTTCAAAGAAGGTTAAAACAGCTGCAGGTGAAACCTGACCATATCATGAAACGGATGTTTTTCAAAATTGAACAAATGCAAGGTTAGAAAGAGGCTGTAAACTGTAACACAGAACATACGTGCAGAAATTTACAAAAGTAGGGGTACAAACATCTGTAAAGTGGATACACCTGCATTAAAATGTTGCTTCTGTACAAAGAAAATATAGATGCCTTTAGAAAAGCAGAACAGAGACTTCTTTCATTTTTAAGTGTTAGTGCCATTCTCAAAATCTTCTATCTGGAATAAAGTACCTTACCTCCAAAGGTATCTTCTTTTTTGAAAAAAAATCAGGCAGTAACAATAACACGGTTTTAAAGTCTAAGACAGGAGATTTTTTAAAATATCTCCCATTCATTTCTAGCTTTAATCTACTTGTCTTTACACTAGAGAATCAGGATAGAACAAGTTCCCAGAAGTCCTGAAGTAAAGTAAGCTGCAAGTCAAGGAGTATATTGACAGAGATTGTAAAACCTGCTCCACAACATTATGTATGTGGAAGAATTTAGAAAGGCAATGACAAATAACCTCAGGGCTATTTTTCTAAATTTGGAGAACCAGATGCAAGATGGAAAATGGACCTGAATACCTAGTTTACAAGGTTGAAAGTTATTTGCAGGTGTTTTAATAAAAAAAAGTAATAATCTGAGCATGTAACTTACTTTAGTGCAAATAATACAGTACATGAGTTCTACTAACTGTAATGAGAACGTTACAAACAGGTAGACCCTAGACATGGCACACCCATATCACCTGATGAAAACTAGACCCTGCACCTGTTTATGAGCTATGTTTATTTTTAGAAATGAGTCTCAGCATATGTAACAATTCCTTTTCAGAAACCAACACATATTTCTGGTCACATACCAAATTGTAAAAGTATTCCTTTTCTGAAAATAATGTTTTATTTATCTATAATTTAGCTCTAATTCTAAGAGTTATGGGCAGCAAAATAACCTTCTACTCCCTTCCCCCTGGGTCATTAGACTTGGCCTTCCTATGATGATGATGATGATTTTCTCTGACTGTAATCTCTTAAAAGGATGACCGCTTTGATATCAATACATGTCATCTAACAGTTTCTTCATTGAAAATAAAATACAATAAAATTAGGCACCATGTGGAGAGTAGCTTAACTCTTAGCTATTCAGAACTCTGAATTCTAAGAAGCTATATTAAAAAGAAAGAATAAAAGGTACAATACCTAAAAATCTGAAAAGAAAGTTCCTCTTCTTGTTCTGTTTAAAATATAAATCAAAGCAGTTGAATCAACTGTTTTACATACTGAAGGCTGAAATTACTATATCAAAAGTGAATCACTAATGCTATATTTTTGGTGGGTGTTTTGCCATAAACCTTCTTCTTTGTGTACCTAATATGAGCCCTGGGAAATGCTGCGATACAAATCTTTCCAAACAAAACCAACTAAAAATCAAAATATGGTTTCACTGTTTAGGGTAGTTGCACTGGAAAGTACAAATACAGAGAAGTTACTTACAGACGTGCAGGAATACTATTTTCCTCAGTTCATCTTATAGCAAACAGCACGTACTCCAGACAAACAGAATGAATTGTCATTGTGAAGCCACTGAAAAGATTTAATATTTTTATATCTCAGTAGATGCTAAGTCTGGCCTGATGGGCACTAGTAAAGTTCTGAAGAGCAGATTCCTCCCTGGCCTGAAGGTTCCCAAGGGGCTGATTGAAGCAGGCAGAGGAGGTCCCACAGTCAAACACAGAAATATTTCACTGGGACTCTCTGAAGCAAAGATGCTTTGTCCACATGCAGATCTTGGGAGTTAGAAATTAATTTGCTACATGTCATGTCGTTTTTATTATTTCTGGTCAGTCTTTGAACTAGCACAAAGCAAGCAGGTAAGTTTATGGTACAGGAGTTGGAAATGTGACCCAACAATCTGATTTCCAAAATATCTACCAAAAATATAAAAATTTCCAAAATATCAAAATATCTAGCTTCAGATTGATGCTGTACCACAGGGAAAAACCTGGCAGATTCCCCCAATCACTGTAAGAAGCAAAGGCACTTGGAACCCAGTCACCTACTGATAAGTGATTAAAAAACCTCTTCTATAAATGGCCCTGAATAACTAATAGAATTGCAATATGCAAATTAGCTGTGCAGGAAAGGTTACAATCATTTTACTTGCAGAAATACTGATGTGACAATAACTCCAAGTAAGTGACCTCCAATGCTAAATTTGCCCACATAAGTCTATAAAATCATAATAATTAGATATAATATAAAAAAGTTATTTCTTTTTATATAGGCTATTTAGAGAAATTTTAACTGAAAATATGATCAATCTGTGTGGTTTCATCATTAGTATAACTTTGGGTTGCAAAGCTTGATAATGGTACATTTCTGGGAAGATCCTTTTTTATTTTAACTATAAGCTAACGTATATGTGATTTTCAGAAACTTTGGTTAGCAGCAAAAGCATATATTGTGTATTTCAAAAGCAAGGAAGATGAATGTCTGCTTCAAGTTCCAAATGTAACTACCTTATGAGGCAGAAAGGATGAGGTGCTTAAGGGAAGTAGAGCAGTCAGCAACAGCAATCTGGAAAGAGAAAAATTGGAAGAGATTGAAGGAAAGTGAAGTGGAAAAAGGGAAGAAACATAAATTAAAAATGAGAGGATGTGTGTAAGTATGAAGTAGTGGACTGCCGACTCATCAGGGTTTAAATCAGATCAGATACTCAAAAGGGTCAAGCAAGAGACCACGGCATTCATTAGATTCTCTCCAGAAGCCACAGTTAGGAGGGAACTTTGTTACTGTATCGCAGCAAAAGCATAGATCTACCTGGGGGACCTGACTGCGGCCTCCCGGTACCTGAAGGGAACCTACAAGAAAGAGGGCAGGTTTAGATTAGATATAAACAAGAAATTTTTTACTGTGAGGGTGGTGAGGAACTGGAACAGATTGCCCAGAAAAATTGTGGATGCCCCACCCCTGGAAGTGGTCAAGGCCAGGCTGGATGGGGCTTTGAGCAATCTGGTCTAGTGGAAGGTGTCCCTGCCGATGGCAGGAGGGGTGGAACTAGTTGATCTTTAAGGTGCCTTCCAAACCAAACCATTCTAGGATTCTACACAGAGAAACAAAGAGAAACTGTGAAAACATGGCCAAGAGAGACCCATAGAGCAAGAGCTCTGGCTGTGGAGATTAGTGAGCTCTTGTCTATTCTTCCTTGCAAGGCTGATGTACAGAGTTATTATCCAGGCCACTTCTTGTGTGTTGCTGCATAAGGTACCAATGGTGGAAGGAGGAAGCATAGAGGAAGGCAAACCCTTATAGCTGGGCCTATGTGTCAGAATGGGCAATTCTTCAGCAGCTACCAGCAGAACCTGCACTGGAGATGATCCCATTTGCCCTGAGCCCATGGAAGTGATTCTTCCCCTATACTCGGCACTGATGATGACTCGACACCTTGAGTCTTTTGTCCAGTTCTGGGCCCCTCAATTCAGGAGGGCCATTGAGGTGCTGGAGTGAGTCCAGAGAAGGGCAAAGGGCTGATGAAGTGTCTGGAGCAGAAGTCTGAGGGACTATTCCAAGGGATTTGGGGTTGTTTAGCGTGGAGGAGGATCAGGGGTGACCTTATCACTCCCTACAACTACCTGAAAGGAGGTTGTAGGCAGGTGGGGCTCAGGCTCTTCTCCCAGGCAACTAGTAACAGGATGATAGGATTTAGTCCCAAGCTGTGCCAGGGGAGGTTTAGGTTGTACATCAGGAGGACTTTCTTCACTGAAAGCGTGATTAAATATTGGAATAGGCTGCTCAGGGATGTGGTGGAGTCACTGTCTCTGGAGGTGTTTAAGTAAAGCCTGTAAGTGGCACTTAGTGCTGTGGTCTACTTGACGCAGTGGTGTTCAGTCACAGGTTGGACTCGATGATTTTTCCAACTTTACTAATTCTGTGATTCTGTGAAGCCGCCTGGCGCCGCCTCAGCCTCTCACACGGCCCACTGAGTCTCGCCGGACCGGGCGGGCCACGACGGGGGACAGCCGAGCATCCCCGGATGTACTGGGCAGCTGCGGGCCCGTACAGTCCCGGCCGAGCCAGGGAGCGAGACGCTGCTGTCCCGGGGTACGCGGGGCCGCCCCGCAGCAGGGCCCCAGCGCGGACCCGCCGCCCTCCGCCGCACCACAGGGGGCGCTGCCGCGCACGGCCGGACCGCGGGGCGGGGCC
>VYXB01003941.1:432730-445298 GCA_013397135.1 Pachyramphus minor | reverse complement strand
CAAGGCAGGGTCACCTAGAGCAGGTGACACAGGAACGCGCCCAGGTGGGTTTTGAATGTCTCCAAAGGGGAGATTCCATGACCACCCTGGGCAGCCTCTTCCAGTGCTCTGCCACCCTCGACGTGAAAAAGTTCTTCCTCAGATTGAGGTGGAACTTCTTGTGTTTTAGTTTCTGACCACTACTCCCTGTCCTGTCACTGGGCACGTTTGAAGAGTCTGGCACCATCTTCGTGGCACCTGCCTCTGAGATATTTATGTGCATTGATTAGATCCCTTGTCAGTCTTCTCTTCTCTGGACTGAACGGGCCTAGCTCCCTCAGTCTCTCATATGAGAGATGCTCCAGACCCCTAATCATCTTTGTGGCACTCTACTGGACTGTCTCAAGGAGGTCCTTGTCTTTCTTGCACTGAGGAGCCCAGATCTGGACACGGTAGAGCTCCCTGCACAGACTGGGGAGCTATTGTCTGGCCCGGAGCCGGCCACCTGAGTCCCTCCGGCGGTGAGGGAGGGGCGAGGGGCGCAGCAAGTGCTGCACTGAGCAGCCTGTGGCAGCTCCCCCCTTCCTTGTACCTGCGGGGGCTGGCAGCGTCCAACAGCTGGCAGGAAACTCCGTCTTGTTTGTTCCGTGCCGGCAGAGGCCATTCAAAGCATGGGAATCCCGAAGCATTTTGGGGAGATGGTTGAGATTCATCCCACAATCTGCTGGTGAAGAGCAACACAGAGGGAAATCTGGGTTTGTGTCACTGGGAGCTACTGATGCTGATCCACTTCACCTAAGCCGTGCAGTGTTTTGTGTACATCACTTGCCAGCAAGAATTACCTGTAGTCATCAAAGCGTTTCTAAGAATGAAAAATTTGGTGTTAAGACTGACGCGGGCCCATACTTGTAATCTGTGTGTGCGTGGTTTTAGCACTTACTTCCTTGGCTAGGTTACATCCAAAAGGTGTAGCAGTATTGCAGAGCTACCAGCACAGGAAAGGGAAAGTCTGCTTTGATGTCCATGTGTAATTATTTGAGGAACATATTCCCAGTGAACCATTCTTATGAACAGCTACTTGTAATAATTTGCTGCTTCTGCAGTTCCCTCTGTCACTGTTCAGTACTTTAAAGTTCATGTATAGTCTTTTGAGTTACTCTGGGTAAAGCTGTATTTAGAAAGTTATGCTGCTTTTTATGTGGTTTCAGCCTCAGCCTGGTGAGATAAGCAGCCCTTTTAACAAAGTATTAAACTTACTGTTGCCGGAAGCAGAGTGCAGAAACTTCAACATTCTGTAATGTAGTACCGGGAGAACACTTACTGATTAAGGTTACTGTTGATGTGTTTTGGGCCTCCCAAGGGCAACTTGCTTTGCTGAAACGAGTTTGAGACACAATGAAGTGGAAGAGGGCTGAATAAGAAGCGGCTCTTACTGGTAAAACTAGTAATCTCTTATTTGATGACTTGCTAGACTGGACTTAAGAGAGTCTGCATGCTCAGTATTATGAGTGAGATTTCTCAAGGGCCACCCACTGCTGCTTTTGAGTGTGCCCAACCAGCTTCAGAAAAATCATCCTAGAAAAGCGAATGTTTAAGTGTTTTCTGTATTTAAAATCTCTTTTACATAAAACTTGTCTGGATCAGTGTATAAATAAAGTCAGCTAGTGCTGGAGATTGTTTTATGCAGGAATTTAGTGCAAGAACTTGTAAAGACTTGGAATTTTGAATATAAGTGGATACAGATTATATCCTTATCTTTTGCAGAGGAGGTCAGATATTTTCCTGCAAAGTAGATTGCATCTGGGGAAGAGAGACTATTCAGGCATCATTCCATGGGTCCTAAATAAATTAACTCAAGAAGCAGACGTGGCTTATCACTGTAGTAATCTCAAGGAAAACCTTGCAGTTAAAATGGCAAACAAGATATTAGATTGCCTGAGGAATGAGACTGTAAATAATAAAAAGAAAGTCAAAATGCCCTTAGCAGTTTGACCCACTTCAAATATTTTTTGCAGTGACTGTTGGCCACCTGTAAAGTACTTTGTATTTTGAAAAGAATTTAGTTGCTTAGTTATTTTATGTTCTTTTTAAAGTATGGCTCTACCTCAGCTTAATACAGGCATAAATATGTTGGTTTGGGGTTCTTTGAAGGGAAGTCACATTTGATGCTTTGGAAGCTGAGACGTTGTAACTTAAACCTCAAGCTAATATAGCTTAAGAAATAAAGAAACCGTGTGAAGGCGATGGAATTTTCTTTTGACCACATGGTGGCTGTGTTCTTACCTGTTCATTTGAAGCACCTGATGCTTGTGGGGAAAGGAACTTGATTCAGTTACCCAATACTTATATAATCCTGGAATGCAAGTGCAGTACTAGTCACATGAATGCTAAGTACCTTTGTAGGTGTGCAAAACAAAGTATAAAATTGTTGCTCTTCAAACTCAAGGGGACCAAGTAGTCATGAAGAACTACCTCAAAGTTTTTCCTCTTCAGTAATACAGACTTGTAGATAACTTTGAGTAGTTCAGAACTGATTCTGTTAGAAATGAAAGTGTGACAGTTGTATTTTTAGACTCGTAACTTGTTTTGTTTGAAAATCTGTTGTCTAAAGGCTGGATATATGTGCAACCTTTGTTGCAAAGAGTTTTGTCTATGTGAGAAATCTGTCTTGCAGCAGGAAGAGTTATTATGTGTGGCTCATTGTTCCTAATCATTTTCATTTCTGCCTCCAAGGGACACTGTCAGCTGCCTATTAAATAGGACTAAATGAACATGTAGAATACTGAAACAGTTATGGTTGTTGTATACAAAACTACAGCATCCTGGAAAACAAAAGCTGTATGTCCACTTAATACGCACATACAAAAGGACAGCCTTTTGCCCAGAACAAAAATACCACACCAGCATGAGAACACCAGCCTCGCTTAACCCGTATGTCTTCCTGTTTATGCACATGCCTGAAATGAGCATTAAGGTAGAAGACTTGCATAAAACAGTGAATAAAAATATGTATGTTGGGGTAACAAGTCCAGCTACTTCGCCATAGTTATATGAGTCTTCGGATCACTCTCAGGGTGTGTTTCACACTGCAGCTGACCCAATCTAATGTTGACTTGCCACTGAAGGAGGTGGTTCAGTCTTCCCCCAGCCACGTGTTCCTGCTTCTTCTCGCAAAGACATTAGTGCCTGTCCAGTGCTGTTGTATGCTGGCCTCAGGGGCTATGCAGGCAGAAAATTAATCACAACTTTTTTTTGATAATAACTCTATATCACGTAACAGTGGGGTTGAATGAATGACAGTGCTGGCACAAGAAAGGAGGCAGGAAAACTGCTGACAGAGGGGGAAGTGGAGAACTTTCCTTTTTCTAGAGCAATTGGGTATTTCAGTTATGACCTAGCATGAGTTTCGTGGTAGCTTAAACCACTGCAAGCTGGAACGGCCTCATACTGCCTCTGACTGCCTTGCAACAGACAGTGAGCTGGTTCGGGGAGTATATTGAGGCAAAAGTTAAAAGGTTTTGTCAAAGTTATTTTTCACTTGCCTCAGCTCATGGCTCAGTTGCGTTGGTGTTTGTATTAGCATGTAGTATGACACAATATAAGTTATGCTGAGGAGCTGTCACCCGCCCTGTTTATGTATCACGGGAGCTTTCCTTTGGTAAAGTTCCTGTACACTGATAAAACTTTGATAAAGTTCCTGGTCCTATACTGACTGTTAACTGGGATTCATTATGTGCCCTCCTAGGGTATATCTTCTAGGTTAGCTTCATACAAAAGAAATGTAGTTGCCCATTCTGGAGTGGCTGCACAGAGGAGTGAGTGTGATCAGGAAATTGGCTTCAAAGGCACATTCCACATCTGACCTAAAATGCTTATGGAGGTGTGCTAATAAAATCAGTTCTTGGTGTCTCTGGACCAGTGGTGAACTTGCTTGTAAAAGCTACAGTCAGCCAAAAAAAGGAATTGTGAAGTTCATTACTTGTGCATGGCATGAATATGATAGCTGTTCCATTTGTTAGAGTTGTAGAATACTTAATTGAGTTAATCACTAAATGTTTTATGAACTTGTACTCTTGATTATGAATCACAGAAACTTTGCAAGACGAAGCAGATCAGTTGTGCACGATACTCATCTGAAATTAATGAGTTAAGTCATCTTGCTTTAAAATAGAATATTACTAGAAAACAACAAATATGTGAGTATTAGCATGTATTTTCTCTAAAATGAATGAATTGTCGTCTTCAGTGCTGGCATTGTACAGTGTTACGTGACTTCTAATTTACTGAGAGAAAGTCTTTGAAATGACAGATGAATTGTACAATCATGACCAGTTTCTTCAATTACAGTATGCTTGCATTACTTCAGTAAAAACCTAGTGTAAAGCCTATTACTAGCTCGTTAGTCAATTTCAAGCTATTTGTTTGTTTTTATGGAGTCTTTACAGGCAGATTAGTTTTGATTGTTCTTGTATCATTGGAAAAAAATTGCCATCTCTGGTTGTCTACCTCAACTCTCTGTCAGAGTTTCCTACCTTACCAAAAGTTGTAAGAAAGTACATACCCGTGACGGAGCTGCTGCGATGAGAAGTCCAGACTCTGAGCATAGAGCCTCATCCATCAGTTTAGTTTTTGCACTGTGCAGGAAAACAGCTGCCCTGTGTTGTTGTTGGGGTGGTAGTTTTTGGCAAGCATAGGGAACAGAACATGGAGTGGTAGTTTTCTCAGATGCCAGAGCTCATCCACTGACAGGCAGCACAATTATAAATGGAATTATAATCCACAGGCAGAACATGGCAAAATGAAATTGCAGGTTCTTGATTTAAAAACTTGACTTCTTTGCTGGAAAACGGATGTAGAGAGAAAGGGATCTAGAGAAATAAAAGCTTGTTCACAATGATTTTATTGTTTCAGTGAGTTTTCCTACAGAAAGACTACCTCTTTGTCAAATCAGTAGAGTCTACTAAATGCCAACTTTAAATGGAAGCTGAACCAGGGCATGCTTAGGATTACCTATGTGGTAGAGAAATGCAGAAGACAAACTCGTTCTGGTTAATTTGCGAAATTTATTATTCTTTCAGAACTGATGGGGTAAGAAGTTAGAATTCTTTATGCGTAGCAAATTCCATGCCTTCCTTTCAAGGATATGGATTTCGAGTATATTTAAAAGGAGTAGTACTTTCAGATCTTTAAAAAAATGTATGCTGTCTGAAAAGCTTTTCTCTTCTCATATTGACCTTTAGTCTTCAACAAGCCCAGATTAAAACCATAAAAATCACATAATTGAATCCCACTGATACATTTTGCGTTTTTATTATTATTTTAAAACTTAAATCTTTTCTATGTGACATTTTAAAACAAAATTAGTTCAGGCAATGTTCGCAAGGTCATTATCAGGGTGTTCTTCCAGTGTAGAAACCTCTGACTTATAGCAATTTTCTTACTAATCTATCATGTTTTGTTAGCCTGAGTACCATAAAGTTGATGAGTCTGTAACCTTTTGTGATGATAATCTTCCATAATTTATAAATGAAGGGTGTTTGTACATGCATTATGCTATATCCCAGTTCTCATTTAGGAAACGAGTTGTTAGAAATTTGTTGTAAATAGAAACAGTGTCTTGACCTGCAGTTAAGAATGTTCAATTTGTGACTTACTTATTTTTTCCCTTCAAATGTCACTGTAATAGAGTATTTTGTATTTAGCTGAGCTGTAGGTGGGCTTTGTTTCTGTTTATTGGTGAGATATAGAAGCAGTCTGCTTTCTTTTGGTGGCAGAAATGGCTCTTAGTCTGCTGTGCATGCTGTGAATTGTGCTTTGAGTTTCTGCAGAATTCTGTTGAAGAAATATTTACTTCAGTAATGTTGCTTTCGTAGAGACTATAGTGGGCTGCAAATTAATTTCTTTTTACACTTAATTAGTTTGAGTAGTCTTGTATGTCGTCAGCGTTTAGTCAGAGAACAGTCATTGTTTTTGAAATAAAAAGCAAGAAGTTAATGGCAAAACTTTAGGAGTATAGATTAAGTCTCTTAGACTTATATTTGTTTTCAGTAGATTTCTTGGTGTAATTGTTTTTGAGCCGTTGAAATTGACTGGCATTCATATGGTACAGTCACTTACATAGCAAATAATTCCTTCATAATTCTGTATGCCAACACAGCACTCATATAATGTCAAGTATCACAGCTCAGCTTTGTTTGAAAACAGTTTATTTTTTTCTATTCAAATGTGCTGTCAGATGACAGCAGGAATGATTATTATCCTTTCTGACATTACTGGATAGAATTCTAAAATCAAATATCAGGGCCTTTGGCAAATGCAGCTGTCTTAGAATCAAGTTAGCTGTGCAAAATTATTGATTGTAAGCCTGGTCCTTTTCCTGTAAAGGTGATTCTTTTGTATTAGAAGTTTTAAGTATTTAATTGACTGTGAAAAATGGCAAACATGCCTTCATCTTAGTCTAATCTTCAATAACTGTTACTGCTGATACTGTGAAATCATTGGACTTTGCAGGCAGTCTTTATGACTTTTCAATTTTATTTGCTAACTTTCAAAAATATTAGTCCTTGCAGACAAGTTTCACACCTATCACATCATAAATATTTGCTGTTAAGGTTAGTCTTTCTTGTGCAATTCGTAGACTTTAAACTGGAGTTCTGCTCTTTGCTTAAATGAGTTTGAAGTCAGAAGTGAGTGTGGGAGAAATGTTGACTATCAGATTTTTCTCAGTGAAGTTTCAATAATGATTAATGTAAGAATATATTCCTCACTTTTTTTCCTTTAGTATTTCTGTAGACCATAAGGATATTCTTCAGCCAGCGCTGTCATTCTTTCTAAGCTAATGTATGGAGTTGGCAATCATGTTCGTGACTCACTTGTTTATCCACCTGGGGCTAGTGTCTGAAGAGTTAAACTGTCCCTACACTTGCTATACAAAAAGTACATTATAATTTACGTATGTCTGTCTGTGTATAGGGACTGTGTTTTGATATGTTAAAGGACTTGGAAAAGATGACAGTCTGACCTGAATTTCTGGAGTGGTGGACTTCTGACATCTAAAATGCTTCTTAAGTATGGTAGTAGAGCAATGAGGAGGCTCGATTTTGAAGATCTTGAAAGATATTTCAACTTCAGTAATCCCAGAAAAGGGTGACCAGGACTGAGCTGTGTAAAATTTAGTATTTGGTGCTAACTGTATTCCTGCTGCAGACTGGTAGTCAGGAATTTTGTGGAAAAGTCGTGACAGTAATGTGTGTGACTTGCTTTAGAACTTTAACAGAGTTTGTTTAAACTTTGATAGATGCATTGTTAAGGCTTGTAGGGCGTAGTGGGAGAAGGAGAGCAGTGCAAAGCTAAGTAACTAATTAACACTGTTCAGATTGATGATCAGAGGAAAAAAGATTGAGATGGAAAGCATCTTAAAGTAACAGGCACAGTAGCTTCAGGTAAACTTATATGGATGTGCTCAGGAATAACAGGAACAGGCTGGAACAGCCTATTTGTCCAGGCCGCAGCACCACCACTAATTCTGGGATGAGGGGATGTGTTAATCTTCATCTTACATTAGCAAAAAGCCAGAAGCTTGTGTTTATTCTTTGAAGTTTTTCTGTGTTACATTTGTTCTGGTATAGTATTGAAAGGTGATGTGTGGAGAAAATGTTAAAGCTGAAGAAGAAAGAAAATAATTATTAGCAGGGAATATCAATCACTGGAATGCTTCAATTATAAAGAAGGTCTGAAAAGAACCAAAATGTCTATATAAATGATGCTGTCTTCAGTATTTAGCATGAGGAAAACTAGGAAAAATATTCAACCTAATGCTGCATGGCAGGAGCATCCACAAGTGGAATATCTGTAAAATATCTCTCCAGTGCCTGCTGAAGCTAGATGCTTTCTTGCTACTTATATGCAAATAGGTCTGCTCATTTGCTTACGTTTTAGGAAATTACATTTTGAAGATCAGCAAAGCTTCAGAAGTTATTTACTTAAATAAACTGCAACCACAAGCTCAAGCAAGCAATACATAAAGTAGGACAAACTTGGTTAGTTTTAGTAACTAAGTAAGTATTTAGTAAGTATTCAGCTGGATTTTTAATTATTGCAAAAATAAGATGAAGTGCCTCAGAAGATTACAAATGAAGAGTTGCATTCCATGTGTGCCAGCTGGGGCTTGTTTGCCATTTCTACTTCAGAGTTTGTTGTCAGAAACATAAACTGCAACCATAAAAACAAATACTAGACACCTGATGTTGACCAGTGAGAGATGTGTACTGTACAGATTCATTGCAGTTTTTTCACAAAAACTTGTACTTTTTCTACTATAAATAAAAGTTGTGATGAAATAACTTCTGAAGTTTTGCTGAGGTGTTTGATGGTTGTACAGTAGACAGATCCAGTTTAATAAAAAAGCAAATTACTAACACAGTAACTTTTTGTTGGCTGACTGAGTGGAGGAATCATACTGTGTGACCAGATAGATGAGCAACAGGTATTGCTCAGGAATGGGGAACCATGCAGCTGAGAGCAGAGGAGGGAGGAGCTATTCACATTAAGCAGTATTGAAGAATTACATAGTGGGAGAAGACAGGTATGTGGAATATCTCATTTTAACCTTTCTTTATGCAACAAAAATTAGAAATGGTTCTTACAGGTCCCCAGAATGTATCTCACTGCTTCAGCTTTTTTTTTTATTTCCAGTTCTTCCGGCTGCTTTATTACCATTTCTGCTTGTAAAGTGCCTTCCTCATGAACACCTACTCTACCAGAAAAACAGCAGTAGAGAGAATCTTAAGCGAAGAGGAACTGCCTTGAGCTCTTCTAGGTGTGGCTTGTTTCTTGGGAGGATAGTAGTTGTTTTCTAAGTGAGTGTTCATCTGGCTGCCTGGATTTTCCTTTTTTGATGCTATTGAACATACCAATTCTTTATTCTGCCCTCTTCTTGAGGCTATTTGGCAATAATTTAAGTTACAGTCAAGTAGGACAATCTGTGATTAGATATTTGGAAAAGTGATCCCTCAAAGTCAGTATCTTGAACTCTTTTGTAGTTGCATGTAGGGGTGCATCTGCTTAGCTTTGTGCATTGATTGATTGATGATATTCACCATGTACGACCAAATCAAGAAGGGAACTGCTGAACTCTGGAGAGCCGTGGAGCTCTGCGTGAGAAACTCTGCACGTAAGACTCATGTGCAGAGCTTGTAACAGCTTTTGCAGGAGCTGTTAGCAAGATCACAAACTTTGATTGCAAATGGAAAAATCAAAGCTACTGCATTAGGAACTGTCTTTGATAAGTGAGGCTAATCCACCATGAACTTTCATGCTACTGGGAACAAGAGGTGTCACAGACCACTTTTGGAACAGGTTGAGATCAGGAATGATCTAAAATATAACTGGTTCAAAAACGACCACAGTAGTTCTGTGAGTTTTTCTGTGTGTGTGTGTTGTTCAGCATATTCACTTGTTAAGAATTTATGTGCCTCTGTCATAAATCAGGGTTTTAAATTTCCAGTGCTTTTTGCTGCTTTTCTATTACACTATTATCAGAGTGTAAGCATGACTCCAAATCTGCCAGCCCTTAGTCAGGGAGTGGACATGCTTGTAAAACAGATCCCAAAGTACAGGGGCAGAATAATTTGAAGCTTAAAATGCTGGATCATTTTTTTGAACAACTAATTTTTATTTCTGATGTGATTAATTTTGAAATTTCATTTAATTGAAACAGATGTATGTTTGAACCTGAAATGACCTGTGGAACGAGGAGTTTAGTTCTAAGTATCTAAGAGAATTAATTGTCCAAGCTGATGAGTGGATTGTTTTCCCTGCTGGTATTTTAGCAGTCTGCTTCCACTGTGGATATGTGCAGTGTGAAAACCAAGGGCAGAGAAGTATTAGGAGAAGCTCAGATAGTAAGAGACTCTAAATAGTTCATTGTCAGAGAGCGTGTGTCGTCTTGGAAGTCCTCCAATACTATTTGGTTTATTTCTTTCAAGGACGGTGTCCTGAAGCCAGGTTTGTGGCATTGACTGAGATCCATCTTCATGGAACAATCAGTAAGACTTAAAAGGAAGACCTTACTATTTGTTATGCAACAAAGTACAGCAATGTCCTAAATATACTCTGTGCCTTGGAATTCTTAGCATCAACTAATTAACTCTATTTACTACTATGCTTTGAAAGTACCTAATAAGATAAATGTATATATTAGAGGTAATTTTATACTTGCTGTTCAGCATATGACTATTTCCTGCTTCACACTTACTGAATATCAAATATAGCATTATTTGTTATCCTTCACCGATGCATTTTGCAAATGATCTTTGGATAAGTGTAAGAGTATTTAAATAGTTGTCCTGTGCTGAAACATAGAATTCAAAGCAATACTTGGACTATTTCTTTTAGTGGCATGTTTTTTGTTCTATCTACAATTGTGGGGTTTTTTCTTATGCCCCACCATGTGCCAGGGTTTGTGGAGCAATGCAGAGAACTGGGTCACAGACTTGACTTGGTTTAAAAATAACTCATCAAAAGAAGGATCTTTGTCAGTTCTCTGTCTTGTTCCTGCTACGCAGTGCTGTCAACAACTGTTGCATCTGAGAAGCTGTCAAGTGAGGGCTTTTTGAAGAGCAGTTACAAATTCTAACTAATATTAGCAAACTAGTCACTGTTGCTTTGTGCAGTTGACAGACTGTGGTTAAAAAACTGTGCCTGGCTGTGGTCTGCAATTAGTGAAGTGGGTTGATATAAAAGAAGTGACAGGAATTGATCTAACAGTGCTTTGCAGAATAACGAGATTAGAAGGTAATGAATTGTGAGTAAAAATGTATTCAATCTAGGAAAAAAATTAGTGAAGGAGTTTTTCATAGTACTTTGGTGTGTAGTGATGGTCAGGTTTGGTTTTTTTTTTTTTTCCTGCTACAATAGCGATGATTAGGAAACATTTTTTCAGCTTGTTATACATCCCTGAATTAATGTTCCATGTAGAGATATGGTTAATTTTTGTTGTAGCCAAGTTGAGCTGATTACATGACTTCAGAAGGACACCTGTGTAGAACAGTGCATTCTAGTACCCTATTTCAGGTTGTGTTCCGATAAACTTTTAAATTGGAAAACACACTTTCATACCAGTTTAAAGAGCCAAGAGCTTTAGAATTCTTATAAAGTAATTGCTGCATGTGACGTACAGAAATAACATTGATATGTTTTTTTAGTTTTAAACTGTGAATTAAGATCAATCCACGACCAGTTACATTTGTATTAACTAACAAAACTGAAGCAAGTTATTCTATTTCATTTCTTATCTTTATCTGAAGTAAAAAATTAACTTTTTTAATGTATTGCTTGTTTTTAATTCAAAGGTTATTGTTAATATATACAGTAAAACTCAAAATAATATTCTATATATTGAAGCACAGATCTATTCATATATCTGGTTTAACTCAAGTTTGTGTCAAGTGCTGTGAAATGAATGTATAAAGTTGTTTTGTATTTCTGGTGCGTAGTTTACATGATATTGCTCATGGCGATTGTTTCATTTAAGCATAAAAGAAAACTTTCTTACTGTAAAGGTGATCAAACACTGGAAGAAGTTGCCTGGAGAGGTTGTAGAGTCTCCCTACTTGGATATATTTAAAATCCTAACTCAGTACAGTCCAAAGCAACCTGCTGTAGCTGAGCCTCTTTAGAGGAGGGAGAGTGGAGCAAATGATCTCCAGAGGCCTTTCCCAAGCTCAACTGTGCTGTGAGTCTATGTAGGAATTCTTTGTGATATTAACTTTAAAAAAAAAAAAGTTTTATGCCAACAATGCAAACATGAAAATTCTTAATGTCGTGTTTAGATGAGATAATACAAAAGGTCCTCTTCTGAGTTTGTTCACTACCCCATCTCAGCAGCACACACCATGTGTGTTGTAATTTCCCACCCACAGAAGCTGTCTCCAGGTCTTGCCTCTTACCATCCTGTAGCGTGGAACAGTAGGTACTTCAGTAACTCTCTCCAAGCAGATGAAATATTTTTATCTTTACTGTGTAGGTGGCATGCATGTTGCTTCATTTATTGTTTTACCATTGAAGTTATCCCTGTTTAAATACTGTTGTACCTTTGCATGAATAATGTTTACAGATAATGGGCTTGATTTGCCTTGTAGAAGAATCTTGGGGCAAGGAGACTGTGATATTATAGAAGACTCTCCCAGAGAGATTTTCTGAGTTCTGGAAAGTGCGTTTCACCGCATTTGATAGAGCTGTGATTTGTTCCACTTCACTTGGAATTTGTAAAGCTTCCCAGGTCTCAAGGTTTTTGGTTCACAAGCCTTTTCAGTTCAAGTTCAAGGGCCTCTTATTGGAAACCTGTTAGAGTTTTAGAAGATGCATACTTGAAATGGCACCTTTGACATTGTATACTGCTTCTTATATGTATCTGATTTGCATCGTCGTCATATTGCTGATGCTGCTGTTACTTCTTTGCAGTATGATGACTAAGTGTGCAATTTCATAATTTCTAGCTACTGCACTGAGGGGTTTTTTTTGGTTGTGTTTTTGGCTTTGTGAGTTTGGTGTTTTGAGTTTTTCTTTTTTCTTTTTTTTTTTTTTTTAG